>JAULBP010172330.1:0-14610 GCA_032355345.1 Lepetodrilus pustulosus | reverse complement strand
ACTGCTCAGGGTGTCGCTTCTCAAAGCTCTCTTATCCACTAATAGAACATAGCGCTCTTGTAAGTGCATGATCGCCAGGTATTAGAGATCGCTATGAGAGTGCTTATGGTAACATAGTAGATAAGAGAGCTTCGAGAAACGATACCATGAGCTGTAGATACTGAGACGTCTACACTGACTCTGACCTCTCCACATTTCTCTTATTCTTAACAAGATATTATATACATACTATAAGTAATGACAAACTGTTATATAAGCATTATATTAACATACGTAGATCTACATTATTTATGTAAATACAACTTTTTTTCCAATCCTTTTCTGATGAAAACATATGTTTATATCAAAGTCATTATATTATATTAACTAATATTCCCATACAGGGCCCCCATCCCGGCCAGGAGGCCCTCTAGAGGTTAAGAACGTGACCAAGGACAGCGCCACCCTAACCTGGAAACCTCCCAAAGATGATGGTGGCAATGATATCAAGTAAGACATTAATCTCGTGATGAGCGATTGATATCTGCCTTAATGTGAAACAAATATAATATTGATAGTGTTCTAATAATTCAGTTTCAATATGTCTGCATAACCACTGTAATCAGTTATAACTTAAATTAAATTAAACAATGGAAAGTAAGTTACAGGTATGCTTAGATTGTTGTGATAGGACATATATAAGTAGATTGTGCATCAGACCTAGGTAACAGATACAGACATAGCTGTGATGGAGCCTACAATCGTACAATGATGTAAGTCAGCACAATAACATCATATTGGAGTTAACTAAGGTTTGTTGTATTTTTCTCCTATTCAAGTCAATACCGTGTTGAGAAATATGACATGAAGAAACAGAGGTGGGAGAAGGTCGCTGATGTTGCTGGCCACAAGTGCGTAGTTCCGAAGTTGGCGGAGGGACACGAGTACAAGTTCCGAGTGATCGCTGAGAACCGTAATGGAGAATCTGAGCCCCTGGAGACAGAACAGCCAGTCACTGCCAAGAACCCATTCGGTGAGTCCGCGTCTACACACAGTAGTAGCGGTTCTCTCTGCCAAATGTTCTAACTGTTTCTATGATTGGGGACATCTTAGGTCTTAATTTAACTCTCTTCATGCTGGAGACTACCAGAGATGCCCTGCCTGTGCTTTATCCAGCAGGAAGAGGGTTAATGTTGTACACAGATTTTGGTGGTTTTGAAATAAATGTTTTTGCCCCCAATTCCATGCTCAACAACATGTTTTGCACTGAAAACCCAATAAAAAAATTCATGATGTCGGCACCAGATCTCATTGTCAAGTTATACTTGCATGTTATGTAATACAGATATAATCTCAAGGTTACTGAGAATGCCAACACATTACAAAGTCTTCTTGGTTTGCTATCTGTATAAAGGCTGTGCCTCATTGGTCTAAGTTAGATATTCCTAATTCCCTTGTCCAGAAATTCATTTTTCTTGTTTCAAAACACGTGTACTTTTCTTCTCAGATGAGCCACTTCCCCCTGGTCAGCCACAGATAGTGGACACAGACCGGACACATATTGACCTCAAGTGGGATCCCCCAGAGGACGACGGAGGTGCCCCCATTTCTGGCTACGATATTGAAAGGAAAGACCCTAAGGGCAACCGATGGGTGAAGATCAACAAGGCACCCATTCAGGTACTCGTTCAGATCGGCCCTGAACCAAGACATCTAGCAATGACATCCCAAGTACACACATTTGGTTAAAACCACGACTGTTAAAAGACAAAGGTTGTTTGAAAATTGGTAACTGAATTATATATTACTGTCTGAACATAAGGATTGCAGGAAAAACATCAAAAGCTCATCAGTTGTCAATGTCAATGAAATAGCTATGGCTAATAAGTACAGTTACATTGTTGTGTTGCAACACTGTTGCCATGTTGGTATCTGTCAATGTTATATTCTTTACATTCATGAATCTGCAGAATACCTATCATGATGTCAGCTATATAATTTTCTTAACCATGTTACAAGAGAGATTTCTATGAGAAACTGCAGGTGGCAGAATGGTTTAGTCTGTAATTCAGGCAGTGTGTTCCTGTAGGACGTAATGCCAATGTAGCTCTTCCTGTAGGACATTATGTGAATGTAGCTCTTCCTGTAGGACATGATGCCAATGTAGCTCTTCCTGTAGGACATAATGTGAATGTAGCTGTTCCTGTAGGACATGATGTGAATGTAGCTCTTCCTGTAGGACATGACGTCAATGTAGCTCTTCCTGTAGGACACAATGTCAATGTAGCTCTTCCTGTAGAACATAATGCCAATGTAGCTCTTCCTGTAGGACATGATGTCAATGTAGCTCTTCCTGTAGGACACAATGGCAATGTAGCTCTTCCTGTAGGACATAATGCCAATGTAGCTCTTCCTGTAGGACATAATGCCAATGTAGCTCTTCCTGTAGGACATGATGTGAATGTAGCTCTTCCTGTAGGACGTAATGTCAATGTAGCTCTTCCTGTAGGACATAATGTCAATGTAGCTCTTCCTGTAGGACACGATGTCAATGAAGCTCTTCCTGTAGGACATGATGTCAATGTAGCTCTTCCTGTAGGACATAATGTGAATGTAGCTCTTCCTGTAGGACACAATGTCAATGTAGCTCTTCCTGTAGGACATAATGTCAATGTAGCCCTTCATGTAGGACACAATGTCAATGTAGCTCTTCCTGTAGGACATGATGTGAATGTAGCTCTTCCTGTAGGACATAATGTGAATGTAGCCCTTCCTGTAGGACATGATGCCAATGTAGCTCTTCCTGTAGGACATGATGTCAATGTAGCTCTTCCTGTAGGACATGATGTGAATGTAGCTCTTCCTGTAGGACATAATGCCAATGTAGCTCTTCCTGTAGGACACAATGTCAATGTAGCTCTTCCTGTAGGACATGATGTCAATGTAGCTCTTCCTGACACAGGGAACCACATACAAGGATGAGAAGGTGAGCGAGGGCAAGCAGTACGAGTACCGGACGATCGCCACCAATGAGGCAGGGCAGTCTCAACCCAGTGTGGCCTCCAAACCAGCGATAGCCAAACCAACTAAAGGTATGAATGTTGTAGTCTTCCTTAGGTCTGTGGCATAGTTGCTGATACAGATGGAACAGAGATTACATGGTATACAGATTCAGTGAGATCGAGCTTATTCAAACCTCATGGATCCTATTTGTTATTAAAGCCAGCATTGTTTGTTTCTAATAGAGGCACCCAAGGTAAATCTGGACAACTTGTTTGGTGCCAAGGAGATCCGTGTGCGCGCAGGAGAACCGCTAAACATCGCACTAGGAATATCTGGAGCACCCACGCCCACTGTGGAATGGGTGAAGAATGGAAAACCTCTCGGAGACAGAGTAAGTCCAGCAGTGAGGTATTTGTCTTGGAGAATCCAACATTGTCATCAATTCATCACTCAGCACACCAGCTGTATCTTGTTTCTGGCCCCATGTGTTGGCTATCCATTCCCACAGTGCCATTCATATTGATAATGATAATATGAATACTTGAATGGCTCCTAATCCATATGCTAACACGTGCTTAAGATACTACATGTTGTAAATGTGAATCGATACAAACGTTTTAAGGATTCATTTACGAATCCATTAACATTCTTTCTGCCAATGTCAACCAGAGATGCCCTAGAGCAGTCGTCACAGGGATTAATCTAGCAGGAGCTAGGGAACTGCTGCACACAATTATAATTATTGATATATCTAAGTATTATTTCTTGCCAATTTAAATAATATTTGTTTTCAAGTCCACTTCAGATGTAGTGTGTCTTTGTAGTAAACTGTAGACATCATATGGTTGTTTCTATTCTGTAGAAATGTTGTTGTTTTTAATCTGTTGTGGTCGTTTCAGGCAAAGCAGACAGACAGCGAGGTTGAGGCCAAGCTGAATATTCCTCGCGCTGAGCGTGGTGACACAGGGAAGTACACCATCAAGGTGTCGAACGCGCACGGCGAGAACACCGCAGACATCAATGTTGTGGTGCTTGACAAGCCCGGGGCACCAGAGGGACCACTGGCGGTGTCCGAGGTGACGGCAGAGACATGCAAACTGTCCTGGAACCCCCCTGAAGACAACGGTGGCGCTGCTCTTACAGGTGACCCTCATAATTAGCATACTTGGTAGCCGTTCACAAAGCTCTCTTATCCACTAAGAGACCATAGCCCTCTCATCGCAGTGCATTAGTGGATAGGAGAGCTTTGTGAAAGGAACCCAGGTCCTGGCTCCTGACTTACCAAATGTTTTACAGTACGATGTCATGCCATACTTAGGTTTGGCATTGGTACATGTATTTGGTAAAACATATACTTAAAATAGTTTTGTAAATGGTAGCAGAGTATGTCTCGAAGTTCGAAGATCTTATACAAGGTGATTGGGCACATATTAGAGGGTCAATAAATAAAACCCATGACAATGAGAGCATTATTGCTCATGGTTGATTTATAGCCCATAAAAACATAATAAAATATTTCAGAATTCTGAACATCAATCTAGGTTAATATACTTACTGGAGGCAAGCAGAACTACGCCCCAATGTATGACAGGAAAGGTTTAAGCTACCCCACAAACCACCTGGCCGAGGTTTACACACTGTATGAGTGTCTATGTACCATTGTTCCACTACAGGCTATATGATTGAGAAGTGTGAGGAGGGCAGCAACCTGTGGGAGAAGGTTCCCGGGATGCCGTCCGGCACGTCGCACACTGTGAAGGGGCTGAAGGAAGGGAAGACGTATCAGTTCCGCGTGAAGGCAGAGAACGTATATGGCCCTGGAGAACCTCTTGTAGGAAACAAAGTCCTGGCCAAGAATCCATTCGGTAAGACATTCCACATGTCCATATCTTAGATTTAATCTTTGGTGATAACAACCAATCTTGATGCATTAAGGGAAATATGTACATCAGTGTGCAGTCTCATACATCAATATGCAGTCTGATGCATCACATGTAGTGATGTTCAGTCACATGGCACTTAAGATGCTGAAAATATACATGTGGACTTTCAGCAAAATCAGTTTTGTTTGGGAAAAGCATCATATTTGAGTGCTGATTCCGATTAAAAAACAATGACATTCATGCGGAATATAGAGAATTAATATTACACTAGCCAGAACCTTTTGAACAATCTGACAAGGTCAGTTCCTGTTACTAACACACAAAAAAACAACATCCAGCCTAAACTTGTCTGTCTACAATACAACTGACATCAGGGTATCCTATCATGAAGCTCTCTTAGCTAACTGACATCAGGGTATCCTATCATGAAGCTCTCTTAGCTGACATCAGGGTATCCTATCATGAAGCTCTCTTAGCTCTCTTGTGAAAGGATACCCTAGGTCACAATGTTATAAGTCTTCCATATATGAGATATTTTAATTGATGAATAAATATTATTTTCCAGAATGATGTAAGTTGTACTTCAGTGTATTGTATTGTGTTTAGATGCGCCGGACGCACCGCGAGATCTGACCATGCCGAAGTTCGACAAGTATTCCTGCTCCCTGGAATGGAAGGCTCCTCTCGCTGATGGCGGGAATCCTATCACAGGTCAGTCAACCTTTACCTAGGAACATGTCTGTCTGTGTAGACTCAATTCCATTTCAGTTATTACACCCGTAATTCACTGAATACTTATATTGCTAGAATTATTTGGATGTGAGAAATTGTGAAATATATTTGATGGTCATAACAAAATTAGGAAGAATTTCTACAATTAGATATGTCTCATAGAATATATATAAACAATATTATTATCCCTAATGTAGCCCTATGAAAAGATTTATATTATCCTTTAGTAATATCAGGGCTCTGGACTAGCATATGCCCGATATAAATTGCACTGTTGCAATGTATCTTTTAACACATGGTGCCTTTGCAACTTGGCCTGACTAGCCCTGCAGGCAAGTAACTCAAAATGTTAGTCTGGAGCCCTGAATATTAATAGACATACCACGTGAGTTTCAGTAATGTGACATCACTCTTGTATATTATGACATCAAGGTTTTGTGTACAAATGTGCTGCAGGGTACATCGTGGAGAAGAAAGAGCGAGGTCGTGACTGGACGAGAGCCAGTGCCTTCCCCATCCCCGATACTAACTTCACCGTGCTAAACCTAAAGGAAGGCTACGAGGTGGAGTTCCGTGTGATGGCTGTTAACGAGGCCGGGCCTGGCAAACCTAGCAAGGCCACCCCTCCACACATTGTCAGAGATCCTGTCTGTAAGTTGACCTTCACACATTGTCAGATATCCCATCTGTAAGTCAACCTCCACCCATTGTCAGAGATCCAGTCTGTAAGTCAACCTCCACACATTGTCAGATATCCCGTCTGTAAGTCAACCTCCACACATTGTCAGAGATCCAGTCTGTAAGTCAACCTCCACACATTGTCAAAGATCCAGTCTGTAAGTTGACCTCCACACATTGTCAGAGATTCACTCTGTAAGTCAACCTCCACACATTGTCAGAGATTCACTCTGTAAGTCAACCTCCACACATTGTCAGAGATCCAGTCTGTAAGTCAACCTCCACACATTGTCTGAGATCCAGTCTGTAAGTTGATAAGATCTAAGGTCTAGTTTACTAGTCTTGGAAAATATTTTACATGAACTGTTCAATGTTTAATTTTTAGTTCCTGCCGGGTCTCCCAGTCAGCCGAATGTGGACAAGATCACGAAGAACTCTGTGTCACTGTCCTGGAACAAACCTACCAGCGATGGTGGCAGCAAGCTGACTGGATACATCGTAGAGAAGAAGAAGAAGGGAGAAGATGACTGGGTGGAGTGTTTGACACTTCCTGCCAGTCAGACACACGGAGTTGTGGGGAACCTGAAGGAAGGGGATGAGTTCCAGTTCCGTATCCGCGCTGAGAACTCTGCCGGTCCTGGAGAGCCTAGCAGACCCACCAATGTGCTCAAGATTGAGGACCAGCCTGGTAAGTACACTGTTGTCGTGGACTATGCATGGACACATATGTCTGGTGAAGGTGTCAGTTTGCATCTCATTCAGAGGTCACACACTGTCTCAATGTTTGAGAACAGTTTTGCATGTTGAGAAAATTTATATTTTTGGTTTTCAATACAGTTTACTTCAGTTATCACTGAGAATGTTAATTATTGTACTTATATGGACTTATATTTATTTTAGAAAAGCCCAAGATGGACATGTCCGGTGTGAGGGACATTACAGTGAAGGCTGGCCAGGAGTTTCAGATCAAGATTCCCTTCACCGCGACTCCCAAACCCAAAGCAACATGGAAGTGTGGTGACGATGAAGTCAGTGAATCCAATAGAATCACGTTCACGGTAAGAACCACATTCGTAGTAAGAACCATGTTCACTGTAAGAACCACATTCACTGTAAGAAACACATTCACTGTAAGAAACACATTCACTGTAAGAAACACATTCACTGTCACATTCACTGTAAGAAACACATTCACTGTAAGAAACACATTCACTGTAAGAACCATGTTCATTGTAAGAAACACATTCACTGTAAGAAACACATTCACTGTAAGAACCATGTTCATTGTAAGAACCACATTCACTGTAAGAACCACATTCCATTTGAAGGTTTCAACCATTGTTTTGTTCTGCACATCTCCAGGTTCTTGATGGTAAAGGGTCCAAGGTTTGTTTGACAGATTCTAGTATGCTTAATGTTAATTTTTTTTTTGTGGGTGAAAGTTTCATGTTTCTATCAATGCTTTATAACAATAGGCTGAAATTGGCATTTTATTATTGATAAGTATTTAACATTCAGTTGTGATAATAAATTAACATTATGGATGTAACTATGTCAAAACAGCATTTGCTTACACCTAAATAATGAATAATAATCTGCTTTATTTGACTTGATATTGTCATGAAAACATTGGAATAATCATGATTTGTTTTACTGTAGTAACCAAGTTATGACATTTTAATGTTATTGACACAGAATGTTTCAAGTTGGTTGGTCCATTTCACAACAACATTTTAAGTCAATGTTTTCCAAGTTACGCTTTTGTGACATGAATTCTTGGTGTAATGGTTGCGGGGGGAAACAATGAGTATGGTAAAACAATGTATTAAAGATCTATCCAAATAGTAATTGATATCAGTGATATTTACTGGAAGTCATTGGTAATGCTGAAAAGTGTGATAGCAGTTGTCTGTCCATCAGCTCTGACTGTCTGTCCATCAGCTCTGACTGTCTGTGAGGGTTGCTGCATTAAAGACAGCCTTGAACAATACTTGAGCAATTATTACATTTTAAATCAACACAAGTATACATTATTGTATACAGACCTTGGTAAAGCTGGTCTTTCTCCCATTCATTAGTTTTACAATGCCACACACCAGAGAGTGCTTTACTCCGTACATCAAAGAAATACAACAACTCAAAATGTAATGATATTTCCCCTGTTGAAATTAACATTAACATTGTTATTCTACATGATGTACAGTTGTTAAATATGTTTCATAACATTACCAGTTCTATTCAGTATTTGTTGTAAATTAATGCATTAAATTTCTGTATTTGTACAGTGTAACTACCAACTAATCTGTTACGCAATTGTGCTTTGATGCAACGAAAAATGTAACAACTGCAAAAAACAAAATTGTTTGTTACATTTTTCGTAGGTTGCAATGAAAAATAAAACAATGTGTTGCTAACGATCAAAATAAATGTTCTATCTGTTTGTACACATAGTGAACCCTTACAACTGAATTATTAATTGCCAGCGTGATTTGTCATCATGTACGCTGGACTTAGAAATTTTGCATTTTTGTCGAAAATGATGTAAATGCACCCTGGACCGTTGTCATGACATGATATTTCAAAAACTAGAATAGCCAGGCATTTGAGATTTGGATGATCGATTGTTAGGACTACTGTTGATGGCTTTCCGGAGTATGAGGCATGCATTTCCTTTAATACATGTTTTACAAAGCATTAAAATCCACTCCATTAACCCTCTCGCTGCTGCATTAGGCACGTTACACTGCTATTTAGGGCATCTCCGGTTGCCTGCAGCAGGGAGAAGGTTAATAGTCATTTTGGTCCGAATTAGAGTTAAAATGCAAAGTACACTCAATTAGCAAACATATATTACTCACGTTTGTACCTCCAGATATAGGTAACAGTCATTCCAATATCATTCTGCGATAAGTAACTGCAAATAACATTTCAGGTACAACATGAATAATGTACGGTAATATAGTGTTCACTAAGTTCGAAAGAAAACTAAGTATGATGTTTTGTTACATTTTTCATTGCAACCTATTACGAAAAAATGTAACCAAAAAAATATCTTTTTACATTTTTCGCAATTGTTACATTTTCGTTGCATCAGTGCTTGGTTGTTTTATTGATGGATTAAAACCTCTCCCAAGATTGCTTCATATAATTAATGTTTACTTGTTATTAGTGTCTTTGTACTTCAATTAATTTAATTATTTTATACTTATATCTCTGGTTGAGTAACAATGAAATGGTAGATAATCAGACTTTAGCGCCAATGGTGCCAGGGTTCCTGACTAACATCTTGAGTTACTTGCCCACAGGGCTAGTCAGGGCAAGTTGCAAAATCACAAAAGGGACTATATGTTAATTCACTACTGCACCTGAGTCCTAGCGTCAATATCCGTGGAATCCACATTGCCAATGCAGTCAGAATAGAATGCAATCTATCTACTATTTCAGTGCAGTCATCATCCTTTGCGCCAAAGAGTTGTCACCCCTTGTTCCAGAGAGTTGTCACCCTTTGCTTCAGAGAGTGTTCTGTAGTTTACTGCAACACTAAGTGCAATGCTAAAGTTTCCTTTCAAAGTTCAAGGATTCTTGGATAATGTATTATGATTCAGTTTATAGCACATTATCAATCAATGCATACTATAATGAAAAAGGAATCACAATTAGGAGATGAGTTACAATCAGGAGATAATAGTTTCTGTGTTGTTCTCCCCGTGTAAACAGCCCGGAGAAGACATCTGTATCCTGGCAGTGGCCAAGGCTGTGCGAGACGATGCTGGCAGATACACCTTGACGCTGAAGAACCCCTCTGGCATGGAGTCTACTAGTCTCAATGTCAATGTCCTTGGTAAGTGCGTGTATAGAGATATACGTTACAATTAATATACTCAAGAACATGAATTAATGGCTGGCAGATATTTAGTGGGGAAACTTTCTGCAAAATTTTGGAATATGGTGCAGGGTATCCTTTCACAAAGCTCTTTTATCCACTAAGACTAAGAGACCATAGCACTCCCTTTGCAGTGCATTAACTATGATCTCGAAGAGATTCGTGAAAGGATACCCTTGTCTGCAAGTTCTGGAAGAATACCAAGAGACTATGGACATTCTTAAATTCTTCCTCAAAATAATATAATGCTAAATTGACATGCTACTGACTTTTAGTTAATTTGGTTGAGTGTAGATTATAATTTGGTATATGTGTGGTTCCCAACTGCTACTGCCACTGAAGTAATTTTTCTATTTCCAAATAATTCTTTGTACAATGTCCCCTCGATATAACGCTGAATTTGGGGTCCAGCCTTGTATAATAGTACAGGTAAATAACAAAAAATAAAAATGGGATCCACATCTGACCCAGCCTTATATCTGAATCCGCTCCGTATCGAACAGTTTTATATCGAGGGGGCACTATATATATATATTTTATTATTCTTTATGGTTTACAACATCTATGACATCTTGTCACAACTGAACTATGTCTTCAGACAAGCCCAAGCCACCCAAAGGTCCTATCACGGCCTCCGAGATCGACGGCGACTCCATGGTGCTCAGCTGGCAAGTACCGGCGGACGACGGCGGGGAGCCCATCGCCAACTACATTGTGGAGAAGCGGAAGGCGGGCACCAACCGCTGGCAGAAAGTCAGCAGTTTCGTGTCCAGTCCCAAGTGTACGGTCCGGAACCTGGAGCCGGGACAGAAGTACGAGTTCCGCGTGATGGCGGAGAACACACAGGGAGTCAGCGACGCTCTGGAAACAGATGAGGCCATTCTGGCCAAGCTGCCGTTCGGTACAATGTTTATGATTTCTAGTACTGTCGCATACTTCATCCTAGTGTGTTATTAGATAAACAGGGTAATTTTGTTTAAATATTCAAAGTTTCTCAAGTTTTTATTTATGCATCGATCCATAGTCACATCTGATATATTAAATCACACTTAATAATCTGAAATCACTCAATATATAGCCTTGTGAAAACACGACTCAGTAGTATCTGTTAAGTAACACATTCCTCTCTTTCTCACCAATCAAAACAGTCCCTGGTATTACACAGATATTGAGACTGAATCCAGCTGGCAGATCACGGCATACAATGTCGATACAATGTCGAAAATATGTTGGTTTTACATCACGACATCACTGATGTTGTTTCAACGTCAATTTGACATCTTATCGGCATCATATGCCGCAATGCGCTGGCTGGAAAGAAAGCAATGTTGATACAAAATCATGAAATCAACCTTTCATTGACATAGAATTAATGTCATAGATGTCACAATAAAACGTAGCTAAGGAAGTCGCATGATCTGTCATTTCTTGCAGACCCTCCTGGTTCCCCGAGCTGTCCAAAGTGTGTGACAACCACGGAAGATTCCATCACGCTCTCCTGGAATCCCCCCAAGCGTGACGGTGGTGCGGAGATCCTGGGCTACCAGGTGGAGAAGAGAGAAAAGGGAGATAACAAGTGGACCAAGTAAGTTGACAGGGTTGTGATGTAATTAATCAGCACATTAGCACACTATTTTTGTCACTACTGGTATAAATTAATGATTATCATTATTATTATTTTTATATTATTTTTAATTGTTTTATTTTTATTATTGTTATTGTTATTATTATTATTATTTTTATTATTATTATTGTTATTATTATTTTATTATTATTATTACATGTATTATTATTATTATTATTATTTATTATTTCTTCTTCTCATTTTCATTCTCATTCATCTTCTTCTTCTTCTTCTTATTATTATTATTATTATGTTGATCCCAATCTTTACTAGCTCATTCTGAAGAACAAATCATGATGTATGCTACCTGATTAAGGCTAGTTTCTACTGAATATGCCACATATGTTCCAGAGCCAATCTTTCTGACATTCCGGACACTGAGTACGCTGTGAAGGGTCTGCAGAACGGCAAACAGTACGAGTTCCGTGTGTGCGCGATCAATGCTGCTGGCGCTGGAGATTACAGCGAATGTTCTGACGCCATCAAGGCTCAGCCACCTCCAGGTACGATATGTCCCCTCAGGATGCACTGCATGTGGGTACCCCTGGCACACATCCAGAGAGAAACTTACACTAAAAGTTTAGGATCTATTAGAACAATGTTAAAATCGTATTTTTCTGCCAAATTCATCAGGAAATTAATTTCATTGGTTGGCTGTATGTGCAAGTTTCTCTCTAGATATGTGCCAGAATTAAGTATCCCTGTGTTGCGAGGATAGTACTTCAGAGTTGTGAAGCACCACAGAGTAGCTAGTCTAGATCCTAGGCGCTATATAAATTACTTATTATTATTATTATTATTATTTGATCTACTTACCTAGTCACCTGTCAGCTGGTGTAAATAATCACTCATTGTCTATGGTACCCACAGCTATTTAGATTGCTTATGATGACTGATGGTGATTCCTATCGATGACCATCATGCAGTAATACAAGACATTTATGGTGGTTAAATGTTAATAGTAATTGCAGATTATTGCAGACTAGTTAGACCTATATCAGATTACATACAAAGTTTTCATTTCCTTGGCTCTCCTGAGAAATCAGAGTTCTAATTACATGTGCTAGCCATCTAGTGATGTCTGCGTAGCCTGAAAATACTAGATAGTGGCTACTGTAATTTATTTCTATTCCTACCAAATCAGTTTGATGTTAGATACTCCACGCCAGCATTCCTAGGTGAGGATCACATCTTCAAGTACAATGTCCAACCATGGCTGCCATTGTTACTGTCATGGAGGAATAACACTGGTCATTTTTGTTTTCCAGTTACTCCCAGAATTCTCCGGGATTATGGCATCCGTGACGTGGTGGCAAAGGTGGGAGAACCTTTCAAGATAACCATTCCATACAATGGCAATCCGATTCCAGTAGCAGCATGGACTCAGGTCAGTGGTAGACATGATAAACACTCGGGTAGCTATCTCTAGTACATGACGCTGATGCCATGAGAGCACTATGGTCTTATAGAGGATAAGAGAGCTTCAAGAGACGATACCCTCATCTGCTTGTCTATTATGTTCTCTAAATATTTCTACAGATCAGCATTCCTAGAGCTTGATTTTTTAAATCAAATGACAGGAGTAGCATCAAAATATTCCATTTGTAAGACTGATTCAAATATTAGACATGTCGACAAACCACAAAATGATACACATGAATATCACCGTTTGTTATTTATGTAATTTTAGGGAGGTTTATCCGTCCATGAAGATGACCGCATCAAGTTCGAGAACAGTGTAAATGAGATCGTCCTACAGAACAGGAAGGCGAAGAAGAGCGACCAGGGAAAGTACACCGTCGTTCTCACCAACGAGAAGGGAAGCGATACCATCTCCCTCAACGTCACTGTGTTTGGTACGTTTGAGACTAAAATGAACTAACAGTTCATCAACTATTCATCTATTTAATTTATCTAATTCATCCATAAATCCATCAATTTCTCCATTTTCTCTCCTTCCATCTGTCCATCCAAATGTAGCCGGGTGTGATATAAGATGCTCCTACTGGTCTTGGCCAGCGGGGTTACTCCTTTGGCTCAGTCGGTAGAGTGTTGGACTCACAATCCAGAAACTCCGATTCGAATCCCAGGATCGGCATGGTCCTGTTTCACACATACCTAGGAGTGACATTCAGCAGCATCCATGTGGACCCCTCACATAGACAAGATCTGCAGCAGAGCCAACTTCAACACTAGATTTCTTGAGGAGGAACTTAAAAGCGTACAAGACCGTAATATGCTCAGTCCTAGAATACAACTTGCTACCATATGGGGCCCATACCAGAAGGAGAAAGTCCAACGAAGAGCAGCCCGGTTCATAACATCAGACTACAACAGGAACAGCAGCATAACATCCATGAAGCTCGAGGCCCTCGAGGACCAGAGGAGAGATCATCGCCTTGTGCCGATCTACAAGATTGTGACAAGGCTTAGCATCTATATTAAGTTACCAATTGATGAATACCTCACAAAGAACACAAGCAGAAGCAGGAAGTGTAACAGCACCAACTTTAAAATGGTAACCTGCAACTATTAAGACTTTCCGACAATCTTTCTTCCCCAAAACGATCAAGACTTTGAATTCCCTGCCAAACTTGTGTGATACCTTGTGTGTTAACTCATGCGAGACCACCGAGGACTTTACAGCCAGACTCATGCACATTTAGACTGTGCACTCCCACCTCCAGATAATAATCATACTGAGTTTTATCCGATAAATGAGATACAGATACAGTGCCCCCTCGATATAACGCTGTATTTGGGGTCCATGACATACCCCAGCCTTATAGTACCAGCCTTATATAATAGTGCAGGTAAATAACAAAAAA
>JAULBP010172220.1:0-14611 GCA_032355345.1 Lepetodrilus pustulosus | reverse complement strand
ATTTTCGTTATTTCCCTGTAATATCGTATAAGGCAGGTACTACAGCGTTATATATCGTGGGCGGGGGCACTGTGTATGTTAGTGTATGACACTATGAGCCATTACTGATACAGTTGAACCAAGGGAGATAATACACTTGATGTCTGCTGTTTGTGTCATTCTGGTCTTTCTTTCAGACGTTGCTGCGGATATGGGACTGCTTTCTTCTTGAGGGTCCGAAAGTTTTGTTTCGCTTCTGTCTGGCCATTCTTAAGATGCACAAGAAGGAGATTCTGCTGAAATCTGACACCATCAGCGTGATGAGACATCTGAAGGCCTGCGCCAAGATCACTTACGACATGGACGGACTCATTAAAGTAAGTCGTGGAAATGTTGAGTCATGACATTGTTCTGGCACATGTATATTATGACATGTATATTACATTTTGGTGTCTCTAATTATTCGAACACAGATCATTTTCAATTTTCGTATTTTTCCAATAATTTAAATGGCTAATTTTTTAATTAATTTTACCTGTTCGAATTATTAGAGTAATTATGTTAAATGCATATTTCCATGATAAATCCTATGTATGACACAATAACAAAAAATTTAAATAACAAAAAATAAATAAATATGTCTGCTGTAGGCTGGCTTTGCTAATTCAAACCTTGTTGTGTCTGATCTGTTGTTGGCTTCCTTTGGTGTACATGTCCTGTCTACTATATATTGAACAATATGTATGTCCTGTCTGCTATTGGTAGTCCTGTTTTCACTAGGTTACCTTTGCTTCAGTTAGAATATACCCAATACAGTGGATCCCCACTTATCCGGACTTTCAGATAACCGGTTCCCTCACTATCAGCATGGTTTTTACTAGGAACCATATATCAGTTTTCCTATGTAAAATGACTCAGAAAACCGGAAATTCAGTTATTCGCACGATTTTACCGGGAACGACAAGTGTCAACTGTAGTCCATATCTAGAGTAGATTGATTTGCTATATGCCATGTCTGCTTCATGTTGCCTTTTCTATAAGTCCTGTTTGCTGTAGATTGCCTTTGCTAAATGTCCTGTTTGATGTAGGTTGCCTTTGCTATATGTCCTGTTTGCTGTAGGTTGCCTTTACTATATGTCCTGTTTGATGTAGGTTGCCTTTGCTATATGTCCTGTTTGCTGTAGGTTGCCTTTGCTATATGTCCTGTTTGCTGTAGGTTGCCTTTGCTATAATATTATGTCCTGTTTGCTGTAGGTTGCCTTTGCTATATGTCATGTTTGTTGTAGGTTGCCTTTGCTATATGTCCTGTTTGCTATAGGTTGCCTTTGCTATATGTCCTGTTTGACATAGGTTGACTTTGCTATATGTCCTGTTTGCTGTAGGTTGCCATTGCTATATGTCTTGTCTGCTGTAGGTTGCCTGCACTATTCATTCATATCATGTCTTCTGACTGTTGCAGTAGCTGTGTTTATTTGCTATTGGTTGCCTTCATTATGTGTTCTCTCTGCTGTAGGTTGCCTTCCAGGACATGAAGCCATTCCCCAGCCGCCAAAACATCGTGACCAAGCAGACGTGTTACCTGAACACACTGAAGGAGAAATATAAACGCAAAGAAATCCAGAAGCTAGCTTTTGCTGAGAGAGAACAGCTGGTATGTAGATATTAATTTGCAGTAGTCCTGCGATACAACATATGTTACATAATGTATATTTTCATTATTAAATGGGGTGTGTGATCTCTTTCTAGCCTTGTGCTAAATAAACACCACTCAAATTAACAGGTGATATATTTTTCTACACTTAGGTTTAATTTGGGAAACAATTTAATAAAAGTATCCACTTCATTCTGACCATTATTCTTTTTTAAAGTTCACTTAAATATACCATTTAAGTGAACTTTAAAAAAAAAGAAATTTTTGTTTTGTTTTGTTTTATTCTATTCTGTTTGCATAGCCATACAGCCTATTATTTGCCAAAATTATTAATAGTACATTTATTCTCGTTGGTACTTGCATCTTCCCAGTAATATCTTAAACTTCCAATATGCGCTGTTTCTACTTGCAGTTCCTGGCCATCGAGTCGGAGTCTGGCAACTACCTGAGCTTTGAGTGCTGTGCAGTCAGCGACAAAGGTAAGGACCACCGCACATCAGAGTAACACGGTGAACCTTCACCACCTTGGTGTGATCCGAGTGGAAGTAGAGAACATACCCCAGCCTCATCTCCAGCAATTCCTGTACAAGTGACGGGCAATTACCTGGCTATGGGAGATGTGCCTGTGTCGTAGAGTGGGAGATGTGAATACTTCATTGATGTCATTGAGTGCGGGAGATAGAGGCCAGATGACTTCATAAACACCAGATTGTCAGAGATCGGGCGATGTAGTTGGGTCCCACTGGTGCAGTATACTACTAGAGTTATATTAAGAGCGCACGTCAAAGACTGTGGCTAGATATAGGCTTTAAGTGCTCAGGCACCCATACACCATTGATGCAGTGTACTACTGGGGTTATATTAATAGTGCACGTCAAAGATTATGGCTAGATATAGGCTTTAACCATCTCCATGCTGCAGGCAACTGGAGATGCCTAAACAGCAATGTATGTGAATAATCCAGCAGGAAGAGGGTTAAGTGGTCAGGCTTCTATACAGCATTGGTGCTTCTGTTCACCATTAATCAAAGACTTTGGCTAGAAATAGGCTTTAAGTGATCATGCTCCCGTACACCATTGGTGCTGTCTAGTATCAGGATTTATTGGCAGTGCAGCCCAAACACTACTTCTAGATATAGGTTATAAGTAGTCCTAGATATAGGTTATGAGTGGTCCTAGATATAGGTTATGAGTAGTCCTAGATATAGGTTATAAGTAGTCCTAGATATAGGTTATGAGTAGTCCTAGATATAGGTTATAAGTAGTCCTAGATATAGGTTATAAGTAGTCCTAGATATAGGTTATAAGTAGTCCTAGATATAGGGTATAAGTCGTCCTATATACCCAGATGGCAGGCCTTAATCTGAGCCACCATTGTACATTGCCCGTATTGCCCGAGTTCCAATTTCCGGCTACTGACTACCCGGTCCACTGATGTTCAGTGCACTGACCACTGCTCCTTATAGTCTGATGTCTGATAGTCTGATGTCTGATAGTCTGATGTCTGATGTCCGGGCATTTCACGTTGTATGGTCACAAACACATGGAATGTCCAAACATCAAGGTCCTTTGATGGAAGTCCCTGTGCCCATAGCTGTTTTTGGATGGTACATTTAATGAGCCTCTTTGATGATTAAGCTAAAACAGATACGCAAAATGGATATTTTTTTGATATAATGATTTATTTGATGTAGCACATCATAACTATTGCACCTTATAATGTCAATGAAATCTCAGCATATATTTTTGTTTCCTTATACATGTACTAGTAGAATAATGTTACAGTGCAAAAACACACCTAATAAGATAATAATATTGATGATGCCTCATTACAAGACTTGCTTTTGCAAAAGGAACTGGGAAGAAAATAATGTAGTTGTCTGAAAGTATATTTTTTAGGAAATTGTAATTATGTATATAGTTATTCACATTAATGTTGCTGGTTTACTCCTGCCCTAAACTGGAAAGTTGTGATGTTAGTGAAAGATTCTAGAAAGCGACTAAACCCCATTAAATTTGGCATATTGTAATGATAGATTTGCCGACAAGATGACAAACAAGAGTTTTACTACCACTGGGAATTCAATCAATTTCCATATTAATTACATGTATTTTATATTCGTTGATATTGGATAGCTATACCGCGGGTGTTATAACGCGGGTGGGGGGTAGGGGGGTATGTCATGGACCCCAAATTCAGCGTTATATCGAGGGGACACTGTATAACCGAATTAGCTGTATTTTCAAGTAAAGACGCAGCGACGTTAAACTCCATATTCACTCACTCACTCGAGTAAAGATGAATAAAAACAAATAATAATGCAAGGGCATTTTTTTTCTCCAAACATATACCGCCATAGCATATACATAATACATGAACATGTATTTTAAGTAACAAGATAGAATATTATTTTTATATGGAATATATTTCATAGAAAATGTAGCACAGTGAAAATGTTTCATAGTGTACAGGTGTCGTATATAAATAATCATTCACTCTACTAGATCTACTATTTTTCAAAACTATCCGGAGAAGTACATTGATTTATTTATAAAACAATAAACAAAAGTACATATTCTTGCTCAATTATGGGATCATCTTCGGGTTACTGTGTTTCTAGTGTCCTAGTGACAATAGCATTGATAAGACACTAATTACGACATTAGAGGACATTAGACAGAGCTGAGGGTAACCGGCCAATCAGAATGTTTATCGCGGGGACCTCCCAGTGAGGTAATAATAATCAGACAATGTTTAGCGTAGTCTGCCTATATCTGGGTAGGGGGTAAATAACTCTCATTAACACACGGTGTCCCTGCCTGGTTAAAGTATGTTACACACATTGCATGCTACTCGTGGAATGATTTAGTACACGTGTGGTTTAAACGTATCTTATTGTGGTAATACTACAGAGGGTGTGGTATGATAGTGGTATGTTAGTCTGGGTTGTAAGAGTACATGTCTTATGATATTGACTTTGGTTGTATTGGACTTTTACAGTCTCATAGGGATATTATGCATCCCAATTGTAAAAAGCATTACTGTAATTCACCTATTAATTCGAACAGGAGAATTATTAGAGGGTTTGAATTTATAGGTGAAATGCACACTTTTTTTACCCCCAAAAAAATACATCCCATGCAGGCTTGCGTAATTAATTAATTTGTATTCTTTTCATTAAATGATTTTCCTGTAGCATGTACTGTATCTACATGTTCATGGCAGCACTGTATTTGAAATATCTCTGTAGTTAAGTTTACTATTGGAGCACTCAATTCTCAATTGCCTATTCACCCAATGATGAAATCTGGAGCTTTTTGTTTGCTTACTAATACTTTCAAATGATCAAGCTTGTCGACATATACAAATCTGTAGCTCACATGAGCTTATAGGCTTCGAGGGTATTTGGACCACTTGAACTGAAACTGTATTTTTAAAGATATTTACTACGGAATTTGATCTTTATTTTGATGTTTATGTATTTTTTATTTTCTGAAACTGTACATCAATGATTTTAATTATACTGGCACAATTTTCAATACAATGACCAAATGTTTCGACATTGTTTGAAGCCCTACAGTCATTCAAAATGTAACTACATTATTAATTGTCACAAAAACTCATAATGTTGTTTCATTCCATACAGGAGCGACATGGCTGTGCTATGGTGAACAGAACTTCTCCAAGGTGTGCAAGGTGGACACGGACCGGGGAGTGATGATGGACGTCGCCATTGAGGTTCGTACAACGTCCTACAGTCAACCAGACCTACATATGTTGTTCTACAATGGTCCTAGTAATTTGAATAGGAAAATATTATTTAAACTTTTCTTATTGCTTTGTCAAATTATTTGAAAAATATATGAAAAGTAATAATTACCAGTATTGATATTTTAATAGAAAAATATGAACATTGACATTTTCGCTTGTTATATTACTTTTTTAGTTGGGAGAAAATACTGTATTTGAATGATCATAAAACCATACTGACATCAAAACTATATCTTAAAATGTCGACATGGTGCATTTCTGGCTCAAGATGTTTCTGAAACTAATCAGGGATAAGGTATGTCTGTTGCAAAATAAATACTTGACAAAGCACACAGAGTTATCTCCCATGGTGTGTATATTTCCAGTTCGATACACGAGTGATGTGTATGTTGGCGTTGCCTGATGATGTCATGCTGTACGGGTCGCTGTCGTGGATGGTCTACGCCTTCGACATGGAGAAAAGGTACGCGATAACATGGCAACTAGTGCTGATCATTACATGTCCAGGGGTGCGTTCAAGCTGCTTTACATTTACTACATTTGCTACTAATAGTAGTGCGTTGAACGGCTTCGTGTGTATCGCTTCCTACAATTAATACGCAGTACAGACCCATAGCAAAAATAGTTCATACATATTGCTGGCTGCATGGCTTTAATAGGCTATTAGTATGTAGCAAAAGGTAGCGGAGCTTGAACGCGCCTCAGGTCCACGCTCTACAGAACAATTGTAGTGCTATGAGGGTTGTAACTCGCTTATTGGTACGATTGTTCTGTGGAAATGGGACCAGATTGAACTTCACATCAATATATCTACTGTGAATGTCTGTGGTATGGTTATGATTATATTGGTATTTTAGAAAAAAATTCAAACCAATAAATTCATATTCAACTATTACCAAAACAATGACATCAGTACAGTAGCAAAACTTAGGACATACAGAGTTATCTCTCTTATATCAGTACCGTCCTAACTATGGTGGTTTTTTTTGCAGAGAGAAGATGTGGCAGGCACGTCTCCATGACGCTGTGTTGTCGGTCGCCATGTACGTCGATGAGGAAAATTGTTACCGAGTGTTCGCAGGACTGGCTGACGGGACGGTGGCTGTACTAGAGGTACAAATACTGATGAGATGCCAACCTACTCTGAATGTTATTGGACTGTGCTTATTGGTCCAAATTAGAATAGATTTAATATTAATCTTGTAATCTTGTCAAATAAGTTTAATGTGAATTTTTATTTTTTTGTGAACTAAATTTGATGTTGTCAAATATAAAATGACGATTATATGTGCTTCCATTTCAGAATGTGACACATGAAATCCCGACATACGATGTGTTGTACATCCCAATTGGCCAGTCTCCGGTCATGTGTGTCCAGCTCGTGGAAAATCAACTCTGGTGTGCATGCGGAAACAAGGTCTACATCATCCACGCAAAGTATGGAGGCCTGTCTCTGTCATAATTGTCATAGATTCCTGAAAATACGCTCTCCACTTGTAAAGAATATATCAGAAGAGACCATAAAATCTGTAATATCCATCACCATCTATGAGTGAAAGATTCCTGCTGTGACGTAAAACAATAATACACTGACTGTAATATGCATTCCATTAAGTAGAGAAATATATTATAGGCTCATAACAAGCCATGATGTGAGTGAAAGAATCTTGACAATGGGTTCATACACCAAATCAGCCAACTATAGGGACATAGTCTCTACTGCAGGTTATTCCATCAGAGCGGTGACACTGATACTTCTGCACTCTCTTCCAGCACGCTGGACACAATGGACAACTTCACCGTGTCGTCCAACCCGTACGATCACATCCTGTCTCTGAAGCCGGGACGTCCCGGGGTCTGGATCTCGATCCGGGGGTCCTCCATCCTGGAGCTGTGGGACCCCACGACCTTGTCCTGCAAGATGCTCTACGACACCCGCGCCGGGAAATACCCCAACCTCCGCAAGGTGGGTGCAGACATGTGGACCCTCATAGTCACGGCATTCTGTTACTTGTGCATGTGTTAGTCGATGTGCCAGTATTATGAAACAGTCACAGCTGTAATAATAGTATCACTGTAAAACCTCATGAGATAACTATTTGTGGCAGGATATTTTGCAAGATAGCACTACCTATGTACATACAAAACATGCACGCTGTTAATTTAGCGAAATAATCTTCTTTTTAATTTAAATTTTTGATTAGAAATGCTTTCAAGATTATTTCACTGTCACAGCTTATCAGTTGAAGGCAGGAGGAAATCCACAATAACTGTAGCACTGAATGTTACAGTAAACCTGCAAGCATCAAAATCAGTCCCAAAATGCTCTCAAATAAAACTATTTGGAATTTAAGATATGCCTTGTTTGGCGTTTTTGACAAGATTTTATGTTAAATACACATACCGGGTATTGCCTTATCGAGTATGTACCACAGATGGATGCTATTGTGTTTCCAGGAGGACGACAGCTACTTCAATCGTGCGAGAATCACGGCAATCTTGCCTCAGGACAACGCGGTCTGGATCGGGACAGGAGAGGGGAACCTCGTCATATATGACGTCAATGAGCACATCCCTTCACAGACGCCCTCAGAGATTTCCTTCTCGGACAACGTGACAGAGAGCGTGTACCTGACTCGGATGAAGGACGGGGTGGAAGCGTACGACCCAGTGAGAGCCGTGGAGGAGAAGGTCAGGGAGTTGTACTACAGGAACCTCAACAGCTCCGACCTCGTCCCCAGGACCTTCGACAGGAGAGGCTCCAAAGTCCGAGCAGGATCGCAGTTCACATTCGGACCTCAGTTGGCTACGACTTCAGAGGTGGGTAATTCTGACCACATGAAGGTCAGCAACACGTCGTCGAGCCCGGACAATCCCAGCACTCCCAGAGCCGTGAACTCGGAGGACGCGTCTTCTCATTTCTGGTTTGAAAGCTGTGACAAGAACTTGAATAACAATCAGGATCAGAACCACAGTCTCTTCTTGAATGTGGATGAGACTCCGGCCTCCAAAGAAGAATCTGAAACAACTACAGAGAAGGAACATGCGCGGAAGAGGAAGATGCTGATGAGAGCAAATTCCATTGTTTCTGAATCGGATTCTGTTTTGTCCAACGGCGACGCCTCTGCTGAAGGTGACCGGTCGGAGAGCACATCCGGAATTGCAGTATGCAATGGAACTGTCGACCCTGATCTCAAAGTGGACGAGAACATTGGTGAGGTTTCTGAGATCAAAAACCCTTCTGAGAAAATTATTGCAGCTGATTTGAAGAGCCAAGGAGGTGGGCAGGTATCCACAGACATCCACAGCGAGTCCACAGACCGCACATTGAACAGTGATGACTCTTTTTCAGCAGAGATGCTGACGCCAAAAGGAAGGAAATTTGCGGACATGAAATCTTTAAGTGCAGATTCTGGGATCAAAGTGAGTTCTGAAGAAATAGTGTCTCCCAGTACTGACCCTGACAAAGTTTCCGAGAACGTGATTGTTCAAAACTTAATGAGTGCTTCCAAAACTGATACTCTTCAGGTCAACGGACACGGTGTCGACAGTGACCTGTCCAGCGACCAATGCTCGTACAAGGATACACATTCCACTGTTGGAGTCGCCGAACAAACGGTTGTGTCAAGTGAACATAGCCGTGAGATGAGTCCAACTCAAACTGAAACAAGCTATAATAGTGCAAAAGACACAGAAAACGACTATGTTAGTGCCAAGGAAATTGAAACAGACAATACTAATTCTGAATTTCATAATTGCAATGAAACCTTTAAGAGACTGCGAAGGTTATCTGGCCAGAACCAGAAAGCCAATGGAAAGGGACCACAGGATTCAGATGATGACGTGTTTTTCTACGCAGGAAGCAGAAAGTTCAAGAAAGCCTCTAGCCTGGAGAATGTCCTGGCAGCCGTGGACGATGCCTTCGACACAAACTCAGATGCTCCTAGTAGTCCTCAAGGCTTCTCCAGAGCCAGAGTGGGATCTGATTCCAGCTTCATGGAGACGGTGAAACCACGCAGCCAAGAGACTCAGTATAGGATAGACTTCACTGGCATCCACGTCGACACCGACTGCTCAGACCTCGACTCTGTTTCCCAAGGACGTCAGAGTCACAGACCATCCATCGACTCTCAACAGTTTTCAAGTCAATCCGTCAATGGCCTAGAAGCCTTCAATCCAGAAAACTTCATCTTCCCAGAGGACTTCTCGCTGGAACAGAAGATGGCAAAGTTTCTGGAGACTCCTTCTTTTGGAACGTCGCAGAGCTCTCAGCTCTCGAGTCAAGAGAACGTGTCGACGCCGTCGCGAGATCACACATCAAGCGCAGATCAGAGGAGGGGTGTCCTCCATCGTGGTGACTCAATGCAAAGTGACATCTCCGTGGGAACCAGCAGCATCTCCTTGGCAACAACAATGGCGGAGTCCCTGTACTCTGCTGACCTCTTTGTCCAGGCCAAGGTCAAGATATCCGACAAGCCAGTCAAGTGTCTTGTACATCTCAAGTAAGTACTGAATGTCAGTCACATATTCGACAATATTTAAATGTCAACTGGACTTGCTCAGTTTCTCACTGTAACGTGTCCTTTACGAGATTTAGTAAGATATTCACAGTAAACAATTAGTCAGTTGTACATGATAAATGTTCCCATCTACCAATATGTAAATACTATTGGTTCAGGATCTGTACAATGTAGATGTTATATGTACTTGTAGTAAGTGTACATCATGTTGTTACACTCACTTACAGGGCTATTGAGGAACCTATGATCCTCAGTCTGTCTGGATCCTTTGGTGACGATGAAGCTGTCCTCAAGTGGAAGAAAGCTCCCAACGAGGTTTGTGATGTTCTTGCAGGTTATCTTCACAATCACAATAATCTGAGTTATTGCTGAAAAATTGTTACATGTGGCAGAAAAAAACTAATTTGTTTATTAATTCAAAGTAAAATAATATGGACCAAGTGCCAATAAGTTAGTGCCCAATTGAGCTGTATATAAAAAACCTGCAATTTGATCAGAATATACATGTTTTCCCTGTTGTGTTGTAAACAGCAAATCTGGACGAACGACCCAATCCTGGAGTTCTGTGTGGATGTGACCACAGCCAAGCTGCCACTCCACATGAGGAACCGGATGTCCAGCACATCCTCCATGACTAGCAGCAAGAGCGGCAAACGGCTGTCCATCTGCAGCGACTAGTGTCAGACCAACTGCAGCGACTAGTTTCAGACCATCTGCAGCAACTAGTGCCAGACCATCTGCTGTGACTAGCACCTGCCATCTGCAGTGACTGGCCTTTGTCCATCTGCAATGACTAGTAGTGTTTGTCATTCTATACTTGACCTAACATCTGTCCATCTGCAGTGACTAGTGCAGACCATCTGCAGCGACTAGAGTTGCACAGCTGCAATGACTAGCACCTGCCATGACAGCCATTTGTCCATCTGCAATGACTAGTGTTTGTCCTACTTGACTTAGCATCTGTCCATGTGAAGTGACTGGAGCCATCTAGACCTACAGGTCCTGAAGTCTTGGAGGAAAGGCTGGTCAGTGCCGATCACATGGAAGCTTGTCCTAGCAGACCAACTCGTCGACTGTGATGCGAGTTAAATGGCTGTCCAACGTCTAAAGGATAAGATGCTTTTCAATCTGGAGTTACTGACATCAATAAGACCTTTTAAACTTTTTAATAAACATTCCTATGTGGTGAAAAGGCTTATTATCTGAAGAGAATATATTGATGCAACTGAACCAATACTTGCATGTGTCTGGAAGCCATTATGTAATGGAATTGTTCTTTCTCTGTACCTGTTTTCAGTGCTTCAGCTATTGTTCCTGTTACAACCAGGCTGCCCTGTGATAATAGTGTAAATGGTGACAGTGATACGAGGAAATGATGACACATGATGGCTTCTGCTGGACCTCATTACTTCTAGAAGATGACCACTGAACACTTGGAACAGGAATGTCTATTGTTATATAATACTGCTGACTACTATACGGTAACCAGTGAAACAGATAACTTAATATATATTTTTTTCTTCTTCACATGATTCCAGAAATGACAAATGACCTGTGATGTGAAATGACAAATGACATGTGATGTGCAATGAACAATATATGGGACACTGAATAGTTTGCAATTTCAACACATTTTCTGTAAATTACATTCCTATGGTTACGTGCGTGTCTTGTCAGAGATGAATGCTATATGCATTCTAGATGTTGGAACAGAGAGCTCTCATCTAGACATCACCGGCACTGACGAGGTTGTGCAAACCGACTGAATCTCCTAAATACAGAAAACTGTGGACATGAACAAAGCTGAAAAAAATTATTTTTCATTTTTCATTTTTCATTTTAATGATTTTCTTTTTCATTGAAGATCTTGAAATTACATGCTGTATAACATTTAACAGAATTTAATGATTTATAGAAGAAATGTATTCTCAGATAATTTCCTCATGAGCAAGTTATGCAGTTATGTATTATGGTTTTATGTACATGAGCCTAAATTGATCCATACATGTACAGAAACTATATTTGTATAGCTAAGAACAATCTCTATTATATATACACCAAAGATATCTTTACAACATGCTGGTCATGTTCTGTTACGTTATGTTAGTGGCAAAACTCATAACTGTTTTATTTGAGCAAATTAAAAAAAATATATCTTTATTTAAAATCTTAATACATATGAAAGAAATGGCAAAAATAGTTTTGTTTACTTAAACAGTTAAACATGTATATGAAAAATATGTCTAAAAATGATTAATTATACATGTCACTATAGTGTAGTCTGTTCAAGACTAAATTTACGTTGTACATATTCACTAATCGTCTAATGTCATTTTACTAATAAATCATACTAATTATTAACATCATGACTAAAGTTTTCCAATTAATCTAATTTTGAAATTAGACATAATTTACTTTTATACATATACATGTAATAATAATTATTACAATTATAACAGATTACCTTTAATAACAACTACACTGCATAATTTTGATAAGTTCATTTAAACCAAGTTATATGCATAACTTTGTGATAATTGTAGAAACCTGAATGAAACGATACTGTGAGAGATTGATGGATATTTGTGATATAAGTGTCTTTCTACAGTTACAACGGGTATGGGCGTAGGAATATTGTATTTTGTATTTGTTGTTTTTTCTATTATATCTACATGCCATAATATATTTCTTGCGTCTTTTTATAAATTGTATCAGTGGGCATTTATGTTTTTAAGAAAGCGTACTATAAATTCTGTAATTTGCTCTAAGAAAATATTAATAATTACTAAAACAAATTGTATTGCACAAATAAAAATGTACTATTCACTTAACTAACAGCTTGATTAAAAACAATTTCTGCTCTTGTACAGTTGGAGAATGTTTGCAATAATTTGAATTTTCAATATTCATAATCTAAACCTGTTAACATACATCGTTTTCATACATAGTGTAATATGTGAGGGTATCTGACTTGTTTTGGGTATATACTTATGTCTACAGTGAATGTGCATTATCTGTGCATAGATAATCATACTGATTTCTAGTTTTATATTATCCACTGTCATCTGTCTCTAGAATACCAAACATTGTTGAACATTGTTGATTATATTGGTTATGCTGGTTGTGGAGTTACAATGTATTGTATATATGTATATATATTATACACATATATATGACCCTGTATATTATGCATTGAAATATGGGCGTATTGTACAATATATATTTTGTATTTCAAGACAAATTATTTCAGATTAATGCTGACACAATGAGAGAAAATCTGATGCACAGAAAAAAAGTTGTTTTCATATTGAATTTTAGATAAAATTGTAAATAATATTATGTGTATATTAAAATGTTTTGTATCGGTGTATTCAAATTTATAAGGCAAGTAATATGAAATAATTTGTCTTGCTATAATACAATCTAATTATTGAGTTTGTTATATCATGAATTCTTTATCAAGAGGCCACACAACTGTTGAAATAATGTCTTTCATTGTTAAAACTCATGTGCATTGTAACATGACAGTTCTATTTTCATCATCAGTTAACTTGAGTCATCTAGTCATCTGTAATAAACCATTATACAAATACATAATTATTGAGCTGTTATTGATAATATCACTTTAACCATCTCCATGCTGAAGACAACCAGAGATGCCATAAAGAGCTGCGTCTATGCCCTTTCCATCAAGCAGCTAGGGTTAAAAAATAAAATTGGGTTTATATCTGCTTTCAAGATTCTTTCACACATCATGGCTTCTCTGGACCGGGGAGGAAACCTGCAATATCCGTAGTGCTGAACGTTGCAGTAAACCTGCAATATCCGTAGTGCTGAACGTTGCAGTAAACCTGCAATAATAACCGCAGTGCTGAACGTTTCAGTAAACCTACAATATCCGTAGTGCTGAATGTTGCAGTAAACCTGCAATATCCGCAGTGCTGAACGTTGCAGTAAACCTGCAATATCCGTAGTGCTGAACGTGCAATATCCGTAGTGCTAAACGTTGCAGTAAACCTGCAAGCACTTGCTGGTACTGACAGACAAATTGATAATTGCTTTGCCACGGTTCAGACAGCGCATTCTATCATGATTGTCAGAAAGGTAACTTTTGCAAACATTGATGCTGGGCTCCTGGGAAATATCACGTCTACATCAGGTATTTGGCGAATACAAGTAATTACAGCTATTAACTCTTAATGGTGGAAAGAAGTAAGTACATGTACTAGAAAATATGCATTAAAAATTTGTTAGAAAGAACTTTGCTTTATTTTGCTCATACCACAGAAAACTTGCAATACCCATAGCACCAATTGTTGCAGTAAACCTGCAAGTACTGAACTTCCAAACCAAGGATGACTGCACCAACAGATACAGAGAGCACAACTTATCATGATCACATCTGGGCACCATTTCATGAAGCTCGTATATCTACTAAGAGACCACATTGCACTTGCACAGCAACAAGCTAGATAGATACGTGAGGGCTATGGTCTTTGAATGGATACAAGAGCTTTGTGAACCCCCCTTTATCCGGACTTTGGATATCTGGTTTCCTCGCTATTCGCACAAATTTTACTGGGAACCATACATCAGAGGTGCGTACAATACGCGCTACATTTCTCTACGAAGTGCTACAATAGCCGTTCAGCCAACACATGTAGTACTACGTAGTGCTACTTTTTACTTC
>JAULBP010172109.1:0-14618 GCA_032355345.1 Lepetodrilus pustulosus | reverse complement strand
TTTGTTATTTACCTGCACTATTATATAAGGCTGGTACTATAAGGCTAGGGGTATGTCATGGACCCCAAATACAGCCTGATATAGAGGGGACACTGTATATGCAATTACATCTTTATGATTAGTCAGTAACCCACAACAAACATACAACTCGAGGCAAATGCCAAAAATGCATAATATTATAATGATGTTTTAACTTTTCATTTATGCTTTTTGACACTTTTTGACAGACTTTAATTACAACAATCTATGTGTGATCTATGCATTTGATCTACATCTTGAAGCAAAGCTACTAAATGTCTCAATTTTAATTCTGATTGCTGAAATTTATGACAATGCTCTGCATCATATGACAATGCGCAATAATTTCTACACAGAAGCACAATTTGGTCTTATATTGTCCAATCGCAATAATTTATACATAATACTGTCCCTGCCAAAGACGGCGATGGTAAATGTACATGTAGTTACATCCTCTGTGGGAGATAACTCTACTTTTGCTATGCTAAGACAAGCTATTTCAAAATGGCATTTCCAATGCGTAGACTATAAGCTATATTGTTCGATCGTTCAATGTTTCTTTGCAATATTAGTTTGTTTGAAAAACAGTGCCTTGAAGGGACAATTTTTCCAAAATGTTTCCAATTACTCAGCCTTAAAAAGAATTCAACAAAGTAATTGAAAAGGTTGCCTTCAATGCTATGACAAGGACTACTTATACAACAATGTCAGCACAGCAGTTATTTATTTGAATATTACTTTGTTTTCAAATCCAATGTACAAAACATAGCTGTATGGCATATTACCCCGGACATAAATGACATAATACAGTCAACGTAATTGACAATACAAGCAACGCAGCATTTACCTCTGGCAATTTATGGTTTTTACCAGATATCAAGCCATTTCAAGTCTATGCAAAATTAGTTTGTCTACAATGTTCGACATTATATCATGGCTATTGTTGGGTTCTTTGACAGTAGTTGTGTAATAATACAGAGGCGGATCCAGGCTTTAATTTTAGGGGATGTGGAGCTCAAAGTGCATTTTAGTGAGTGTTCATAGTTTCAGTGACTATTTTACAAAAATTTAGTAATAAATAATACATTAAAAATCCCTCTAGGATGTGTTTCGGCATACATGTCTAATATCATTTGTCATAATAAAAATATCTGTTTATTACACAATATTTTCCTATTCTAGATGGGAGTGCACAAGCGGGGTGAGCCACCCACCCACACTCCACCCTAATTCCACCCCAGTAATATGAATGGTCGAGTTGTACATTGCATGTTATATATTCTATGCAGACATTTTGTATTCTTAACCTTCTCCCTGCTGCAGGCAACCAGAGGTGCCATAAAAGAGCAGTGTCTGGTTAATCCAGCAGAGAGATGGTTAATACCAGCGTGATTTCCAGTGTGTACTGGTTTTTACAAGCTGAAATTTCTGTAGGCCCCAAGACCGTACACCCCGGAAATCACACTGGTAACAAATTTATCCAAAATTGTAATAGTTCTACACATTTAGAGCAACGAAATTGGTAATATTCTTTCTAACGTGCAAGTCGAGAGTCTTTGCCATGACGTCATAATAATTTTGTCCCATTATGATTATGATTATGAGGTCAGAACTGTTACTAGTAGTCAAACTGGGGTGTAACACTTTTCACAGGACTCCTCTCAACCAATCAAATTGCTAGAATCGTCTCATATTTTGGATAATAGAGGCAGACCTATTGTTTCCGTCTGTTGTACTAATGTGTGTGTAAGAGATCTTTAAGGTTATTTTGTGTGTGAACATCATATAATGGAATTACAGGGTAAATCTTGCTAGGCACTAGGCTAAATCAGATACTGGTATAGAATATTTAGTATTAACTATATATAGAATTATTTGTTAAGTGCATAATATCTGAAGAATGGTATAATTCCGTAACCATAATTCATATAAAATATCTTCTTTTTTTTGTTAACTACCGAGTGTTGGGTGGAAAAAGTGTCTGAGTTGGGTAGCCATGTTATATCTGTGGCATGATATTCTAAGTGAACTAGCACTACTAAAACTGGTTGAAATTCAGACTAGTCAAGCAGTACAAATGCATGAAAGCCATGGTATGAGTAAACAAATCTTGGAAGTGGCTATAACCCCAAATCAACAGAAAAGGGTTACCCACAAGTGTATTACCCTGGTGAGAAGTGTAGCGTATGAAACAGCAGTAACTGAGTGTGGGCCTTGAGGATGGTTTTACAGACATTCTGACATTCAGCCTTTCTAGCTTTTCTCGTAAATTAGTTTTATATACACTTTATTTGCCAATGATCTTGACCAGTTTTATTGTAATTATCATAGATCTGTGATACATGCATTTGTACAATTAATATTGCAGCTCGCCAAATACATGTATTAATACAGACTGCTCTTTCACCAAACCACAAAAAGCTCATTCTGCTCACTCAACATTGTCCTTTTCAGAACATCGCTCACATACCCATCGTAGATGCCGAAAGTTTGATTGCTATCTGATGTGCCAGTCAAGCTCTGGCTATACATAATAGTTTACAAACTGGTTTTCTACTGATTCAGAGATGGCTACTGTGGCAGCCATGTTGTAAAAGAATGAAAGAAATTGTATATAGAAATAAAGAAATTGTGTATAGAATGTGATGATTATTTAATCAGTTAATGTTGGAAGATTATGTGTTATTATTCGGAGAATTAATTAGTTCTGGTAAATTTTCAAATTATTCATTTTTTTTGTAGTTTAAATCGGGTAAGAAAATATTCCAATTATCCAGATAGCAGATAAGGTTTAGTGACCTAACCTAATAATTTACATTGTAAATATTGCTTACTAATAATCATTCATACTGCAGAACATTCAGATTGTTGTCATTAATTTATGGGTTCACTTTACGCAGAGAAAGTCTTCTGAAATTTACAGTGAGCGTCAGATTCATTAATTATTTCTATCCGAGTATTTATCAACAACACTGCCAATTATTATCTTAATTCTATAATTAAATCCATTCTCTTCTTCAAGAGACAACTGTGCCTTATGTAAAATCATGAAGTCTAGTTGTAAATATGAAGGTAAAAAAGTTCATATAGTCTAGTCAGTCTACATACACATTGTGTGAATATTTCAGTATTTCCTTTGCAAATGAATAAAACATTTGATGATGAATACTTATCTTGTGTTGTGTTCTTCAATCTTTACTGGTAGCAATATCCCATATATCTAATCTTCTATGAACAGGAACATTCTTCTTTAGGGGGAAATGTCTGCTGTTTGCAATTTAGAGAGTATGAATTGTAAAATTTAATTTAATAAATTGATCCCCTCTCAATTCCAAACAGTAGACCTTTATCCCCATTCTAGCACTACACAAACTGAAATTCCACCGGAACATATTTTGATGTAATGTTGTGATCTGGGCGAAACCATACGTCACTTGGCAATTCCATTGTGATGTTGCAACTAGTTTCCGGTTGCTGTGGAATTTGGTTTTGTGTGCCATTATCTTCATGGCACAATGAATGTTAATGACAACATTCATTCCTTAATTATGTGTAATTGGGGTTTAGCTCCACTTTCAAGATTCTTTCACTTGTAATGACCTCACACTTAATCAGTACAATCAATGCAATTTGGGATACCATAGTTTTGTATCGCAAGTATTAATATTATGTTCAACCAGCAGTTGCTGAGTAAATCCCCTGGAACTATTTGATATGTATGGCAAGGGAATTGAAAGTATTTTGTTCATTGTCTTTGTTATTGATAAACAGCATCCATTTAGATATACACAGTATGTGGAGGTTCTAGTAATAATCATGGCAATTAAGATAGAAATAATCGTCTATACCTGGTCTGGTATAGGGCAAATTATACTATTTTCAATTTGGCAAAGTAGATATCTCCTGTTGGTATTTCCAGAATTTGATAAATTGTAAAATGCCAACACGACATCTTGAGAGCTAACCCTGGGCCTTCACCAGCTAGGATTTTACATTGCTTCGTGGACTAAAAATAGGTGGTCCCCCTTGAAAATTCCAGTAAGATAACGGGTGCATTTAGACTTTCTCTGCAAAGTATTATGAAGTGCTAAACTAGATGTTCAGCCAACACTTTTTACTTCGGCTTTTGAGCCAGTAGTGTTTTGGAGGAAATTGTAGGACAGCCCAAAGCATGAAGTGAATGTACTGCACGTATGCTCAAACCAATTTCTTGCTATTTTCCTACTAAATCGTGCAGCCAGCCACTACTTTTACGAGTAGCATAGATAAATGTAGAGGAAAGTAGTGCATCCCTGGTGCGATCAATAACCGATTCAATGTTTGAGAATGCTTTGTGACAGTTTTGCCAATATCGAACCACAACTGAGTTTGCCAACCGACTTGCTTGCAACTGTTTGTGACATTTCTCAAGTATTCGATACTATCAAAGATAGGCCTGGGTTCCATTTCACAAAACAATCGTAGTACTATGAGTACTAACTCTTATACATATAGAGCTCCTGCTTTTGTAGCTATGATGGATCTGCGATTCCATGTTGTCCATTGCTTTGAGCTCGGCAGTCGCACGCAGTCATAATTGTACAGACAACACAAAGGCAGAACTATGTAAAAAGGGTAACTTTTAGTTCATAGGGTTAATATACAGGCTAAAATACAGCAGGGTAAATCAAAGCCCAACAAACAAAATTGCCTGCGTCATCGTGAATGAAAGTTGTGATAACTCCATGCATCATCATTATTATCATCATCACTCAATATCTGGTGCGCACAAGCCACACAAAGTCAACTAGGCAACTACAAACAATTGCTTTGACTGTGTTACCTCCGTTACCAGCTTTCCCCTTCAAAATATTCCCCTCCCTCCCCCGAAAACACATGTAGTAGTCAAAATAATAAATATGCAATACACAGCCATGCCCAGCAAACAAAATCTAACCAAAACTCCATTTGCATCACATAGGTACTGTGGGTAAACCGGAGTAGGTTTAAAGTCTTGCATAGCAGCATGAACGTCGACGACCTGGCTGGCACGGAATCAGTCGTCGGTTGGTTGGGCAAGCAATTCTTGTGATGCCCCCCACCACGCAGCAGTTGGTAGCTTTGCACATCATAGGTACATGTTGGCTTGGACCAACAATATTCACATGCTTTAGTTTACGCCCCAAGCTAATGAAGTCATCATTTGATCATGAAAATTCATCTCTTCTTCCACATACAGTAATAAGTAACTCATGTTGCAAATGTTGCAAATCTTGTAAATGTAAATGTTGTCGCAAAACATTCGTAATATATTTCATCCAGCAATATCGAGTCGTCAAAATATCTTACTTATCAATATTGTCGACATACTCATCAAGATATCTTATTATTTTCAATTGTGAACATGCTGAAGAAAAACTGCAGCACAAAAAAAAAAGGATGTTCTGTAATGAAGATAACAAAGTATTGTGAAAAATAATGTAATGTTTCTCTACTATCAAACCAAACACTGGGTTTGTCTACCGGAGGTGTTGCCATTCTAATTATCGGACACGGGACCTAAAGTATATAAATGAAATAAGGTAAGAAATGGAATGCCACATTGGTAAAATGTGTGTGGAAATAGCCAAGCTGTTTGGAAATGAACTCATGATATTACGGAGTGGATCATTATAAAATGACAAAATGGACATGGCAATACACCAGCAACACCCCCTTAGTTACGGTCGCCAATGCCAGAGATGGTGGCAAAGGCAGCGGTATTAAAGTAGACTACCACTAGCAACAAACATCTGGCCCAGTATATCAACGTCATCAATCATTGTGCAGTAACCATGCCATAAAGCAGCGCTTCCTTCAACAGTGCTGGCCAAAAGAATCCAGACCATGAACCCGAGTTCGCGGTAAAAACAAGCTCAGATGTTCCGTGTTTGCATATTTAGCTGCAGCCTAGTCCAGACTTCTTCTTGGAGAAGATGTCCTTGATATTGAAATTCACTTGCAGCTTTTCTCTCTTCTGAGATTGGGGGCTGTCGAAGCAGAACCTGAAAAATAACAAGTGTGAATATCTGAAACTCTGCCATGGGAACAGACCATTGTGATTTTGGATAACAAGCCCATTGTAGAGCTCCCAAGACACACCCAGTGCAAATACATTGAACCCTTAGCAAATAAATTGGTTCTTTTTCACTCTGGAAGATAGTATTGGATAATAGCATATCAACTAACATCAAAGGGAATTGCTTAATATTTCTACAGGAATTTTTCATCCACAAGCTAGCCTGTGAGTGCATTGAACATTTTGTGAAAATATCTATGAAAATTACTATGTATTAGGCAATTTTCTCATTGCACATTATATCTCAACATCCCAGCCCACACACGCACCTCTTGAATTCTTCCAGTTCTCGCTCCACGTCGTCCATATCACCACATTCCAGGTCAGACTCAGAGCGAGGCATGAAAATTTCGTCTGCAAAAACATAAATGAAATATTATACACTTGACCTGCAGAAATTAACGGAAATAAAGTGGTATGTTATTATTGTTCATTCCATAAAGCATTTACAAAAGAATATCTAGCAAATTCTCCTTAACTTTTTCGTTCTATTCACTATTCCGGAGTCCTAAAATTCATAAATCGTAAGAGCAAAAGATACAGGCCCTAAGATTTTAGTTTGAACGATCACTTACCAACACCTCCTTCACCTCCTTTGTTTTTCTTCTTGTTTTTCTTGCTTTTCCCATTCTTACTCTGAAAGAAACAGTTACTATTACTTCCATCCAAGACATACAAACATGAATATTAGCACATTTATTTTTTCAATAATTTACTATCAATGGTACATAATACAGTCGACACCCGTAAAATTGTGCGAATAACAGAATTTCTGGATGTCCGAGTCAATTTACATAGGAAGACTGATATATAGCTCCCAGTAAAAACCGTGCAGATAGCGAGGGAACAGGATATCTGAAGTCTGAATAAACAGGGGTCCAATGTAGATATAAGAGATAAATTATCTTGAAAACTGCTTCAAAAGCATATTATCACAGATGATTTAATGATATTATGGACAAAGAAGTTTCTATCTGAGACTAGTGGATTGATGAAAGGTATTTTGGCGATATAATAATCGATAAATATCACAAATTAATGTAAATTGCATTCATTACTCAAATATAGTGCTACACACTCACTGAAATCGGTGATTGTATGCCTTTGAACCAAAAAAGCTTCAATGTCCCTGCAATTCCCCAATTTAATTACATGCAATGTAAAAAATTGGAAGTTGCATTAAACCCCATAATAAATACAAAAAGCTTCAACATTCGTGCATTTCCCAATTCAATTACATGCAGTCTCAGAAATCAGTCAATGAAATCGGTATTGTCGGATCATCGCCCACCCACCTGCTCTGCCGATCGCTGGGCCGCTTCCATTCCTCGATCGGTAACCTTGTGGTTCTTCCCCTGTCTGGCGAGTACTTCGCCCCGGTGCAGGACTCCGTTGGGTGTGAACTTCTCCCTTCCTGGCCATGGTCCCACCCTGGCGTTGGTGGGCACTATCAGTCTGATGGACTCGGACACCAAAGCGTTGGGGATAGAGCCGTTCTGCTTGTGTGCAGTCCTCGGGGCCGTCTGAACTTGCGATCCCTGAACCGGGCCGGTCGATGCCGCCGCCGATTTCTTCCTGCCCTTCTTCAAGTCTGGCTCTGCCATGTGATTGACGTGGTTCTCCACGGGCAGGGGCTGCAGGGGCGCTACCGCTTTGCGAGTATTGCTGGAAGGTTTCTGCATGTTGTTCTGTAGAATTGGCTGCTTCTGCTGACCCGTCTGCCGCGAGGAGACGACCGTCTGCTTGGCCTGAGGAGCAGGCTGGTGACCTGGAGCCTGTCTCTGGGAGACGGGGAAGGATGTGGGATCGGTCGACCTTGTGACCTTCGGGGACATCTGCGTCCGTCGCTGCTTGTCCTGTGTCGTTGCCTGGAACTTGTCTATCAAACTCTGCTGCTTCAAGTCTTTGGTTGGTGTCGAGTGGTTGTTCCCAGATGAAGCCGCTGCTGCTGCTGCCGCTGCTCGCTGTAGCTGTCTGGGCGAGTCGCGGCCCTTGATGACTTCCTTCTTGGGTATCAGGATGGTCTCTGCCTTGGCTGGAGGTGCGCTCTCCAGGGACTTGGGAACACTGTGATGATTGACACTGGGCTGAGAGGTGGGAGGTACCGGGTTGGAGGTGGAGGAGGAGGTGTTGTTGTTGCCAGAGGTCTTATTCTCTGCCGCACGATCCTTGTGCTTGCTCCTCTTCTTCTTCAGGGAGCCGGTGTTTGAATCAGACGATGACGACATCCTCTCCTCCATGTGCTTCAGCACACTGTTCCTCAACCGCTTCTCCTCCTGCTTCTTCCTCTCCAGCGCTTCCTCCTCTTCCTGACGACGCTCTTCCTCCAGACGACGTTCCTCTTCTCTTGCCTTCACCTCAGCCTATGAAAAAGGCGAAAAGTAATGATGAAAAATTTGTGATTAATTATAAAAGCACTTATCAGTCAAACATTTGATTGCATGTACATTTTTAAAAGTTGGTACAGTGTCCCCCTCGATATAACACTGTGGGGTCAGGTGTGGATCCCAGTTTTATTTTTGTTATTTACCTGTACTATCATATAAGGCTGGGGTTATGTCATGGACCCCAAATTCAGCATTATATCGAGGGGACACTGTACCTATATAATTGATAGAATTATTGCCATTTTTGCTGCATGAATTTATTGATTAAGTCCAGGCAATTGCTATTTATTCAACAGACAACAATCCATTCAGTGCAAATAAATCGACCCATTAACAAATAAAGTAGCAAATTTCTGTAGATATACAGAAAATTGCTATGCCTGAAAGTCTTGACATTTCCCCACCCACAGATGCAAAGCGCAAATCGTTTGCATCACAGCGGCAATCTTTCACCCACACACAAACCAGCAGCAAGAGGGCTGGGTACAACAACAGGAGGCCTGCCAACTGACCAGTCTCTGCTTCCTCCGTGCACGCTTGGCAGCCTTGGAGCTCTTCTCCTTCTCCTCCTTCTTGCCCTCCTCCGTGCCATTGATGAACCGCAACAACTCCTCCAGACCATTCATCTCCAGCGGGTCCGCCAGGCTGTTGCCACGGCTACACGCTGTGTCCATTGTCAGGTCGCTCAGGCCGTCACGGTCCTCGTCAACCTTCGCCTCGGTCTGTTGGAACCGGAGTTGGGACACCGATTAGACGATATTAGACAATGGTGTGAATGGATTGTCGATAGATGCATTTCAAAATCACGGCCATGAGGTAAATACTGATTTGACAGACGTGTGCAAAGTATAGTGTTCTTGGAAAGTTACAGGCTCAATACTTAACAAGAGTAATCTTTTTAGAAAAAAATGTCACCCCTCTGAAGTCTAATTGTACAGATATTGAATGTAATTATGTTACAAATTAAAATAAGTGTACAAGATAATCAATCTATGGCTAAACAAATCAAATGGTTTTCCCTGATGTGTAAAACCTACACATTTGATCATCTCTTCAAGTGAATGACCCCAAAAATCTATTGTAAAGGCTACCAAAAAAATGATGCAAGAAAAATATGAAATGTAATTTGAGACATTTAAGGTCATTTTGACCCCTTAATTTGTAAACCAAAGGAAAATCTGAAAAAGGACTCACAAGTTTTAATTCATGGAGATAGAATATTGAGAGGATATTCCAAGTGAAATAATTCACATGTGTGCTAGTTTAATTGATGTCAGATATAGATGATTTAATAAAATAAATCGAATTGTTATTGATTATAGAAATCATGTAATATCCTATTAATATCCTAAAAAAAAAATAGGCTATGAAACGTCCTAAACACTCCTGCCAATTTATTTAATTAACAATTTTATGACTGACATCTTTGACTTTATGCAATTAATTTTTCCAAGAAAGGGAAACTGTAGTGCCATTTCGGGATGCTGATGGAATCCGAAGAGAACACTCAGGTAATATACCGCACCTTTCTTTTCAACCGGCGACGCAGCCGCTCTCTCATCTCTGCATAGTTTTTACTCGTCTGGGCAACAGGAGGCTGAAAGTTAAGAAACCAAATCAGCTGAATTAACTTCAAACTTCAAAGAACTAATGCTAATGAGTTTGCAGGGTAACAGAACTCGACTTCTTGAAGCACTACTCCTAATAAAGAGAACGCAACAAAAGCCTAAGAAATCCTAACTTTCTTCTGCTTGTCATCAGGATACCATAAGCATAGGGAATTTTAGAGTAGGATAGTGTCAATTTTAACTGCTGAATCAAGTATAGTTGTTAGCAAAGTTATCGTAACAATCTGCACCCCCAGGGGTTATCAGGGCAGTCCCTGTCCATTGACCTTGACAGCAATGAGGAAGTTTGCTATCAATCAATGTGCAGTATACATTTGAGAAGGATTATATCACTTAGTGATCCTATGTGTGGCTATGACCGTCGATGGTTATGGATAGTAAAGCATAAATGGATGGTCAGTTCTAATGTCAACATTGGCAAACCAGATTGGTTTTCGATTACATAAGTTGACAATTATTCTGTGCATTAGCAATTGATAACCTTGCATGACGAAAACACTTAAGAAAATAAAGAATGAAAATTACTTCATTAACCCTCTCCTTGCTGCAGGCAACCAGAGATGCCCTAAAGAGCTGTTGTGCATAATCCAGCAGGGAGAGGGTTAAGGCATACAATCACAGATGGTGTCAAACAAATTTCTATCCAAGACTACTTACATTTGATTTGTTGACCCAAAAGTTATTTTCGGATGTATTTATTCTCCAACACTTTTAATATCATATTGTATATGAATAAAAATAATGTAGCTCTAATTATCTTGTCTTTGGACATCTTTGGGGGAAATAAAAAGCTGTGATTGTATGCTTTTAAAGTTTCATTAATAATTCATAAGTATTTTGAGACCTGTGACTCGGTAAAAATAATAATTAAACACTCAATTTTCAGTATGCATCATTACAATTACCACAATTTCAGTGACATATGTGTGACAATATAATTAACAAGTTCTAAAGTTGCCTACAGCTGTCCTAATCAGCCATTGTGTTAACTAACTGGAGGTATGTACCTGCATATCTTTGTCAATTATATACACCTGATACGTATGCTTATTGATTATACTAACATTTAATACTAACATTTTGGAGCACTAGTCCTGATAATGATAACATATAGTAAAAGCTTTGTAAATCCTAAATTTCTACTAGTCCTTAGGATACCTTTAGCATTGGGCATTTTGGCTTTGTCTACAGGACTAGTGTTAGTATTAACCCCTGTTGATATATGCAATATGTAACAATATGTATTATGTAACCGTTAAAGAGAAGAAAAAAAAATAGAATGAAAAAAAAATAAAAAATAACTGGAGGTAAAACATTTCCAACCATAACCACCATTACATGGGATTTCCTTCTCTACCATTCCACCTCAATTTGCTGGGTACTGGTAGTAAGTCAAGTCTTTGTAAGGATTAATATACTCACATTCCCATGGCCAAAGAATTCACAGTAGCAGCAATCACAGTATTTACTGCCCTCATTCTGAGTGTTGGAGTTGGATGTGGAGGAACTCTGCTCCGAGCAGCTGTCGTCAATGCTGTCGCAGTTGTCGTCGTTGTGAGCATCGCAGTTGGGATCGGCGCACATCGTCGACGTCCCCACACTCACATTGTTCACAGTGGTTGCCATGGCAATGGAACTGGGACAGATGCCTGTGTGGGGGTCGCCCGGCGGCAGGGAGGAAGCATTTCGAGTATTGGCATGCGAGCACGGAGGGTGTGTGTTCAAATTGGAGTTGCGCAGCGTCCTCAACTTGCCCTCCTTGTTCCTTGTGTTCTTAAGCAGGTCGGGTTGCAGGCCTCCGTGAGCTGCTAGTCCTAGGTTGGGACCGTGATTATAGCTGGGTTGAGAGGCGACTTTCCCGGCGGACGAGGCATGCTTCTTGCAGTGCTGGCTGTGGACCTTCTCGTTGCGGTGACCGGCCTGTACCTGGGTGTTGCCGCCCAGAGTCGCCGGCCGTGTGCAGGGAGGTCCGTGCTGCGCCTTGCCGCTGACAGCCGCCGACAGCAGCGACGATGCTGCAGCCGACAGACCCGGCGATGCCGCCGCAACGGGTTCCGAGCACTTGGCGCAGCTCTCGGGGAGAACTGGCTTGATGTGGTGGTCGCTGGTCCACTCCGAGGACAGCTTTGTACTGGAGGCTGCAGTATGATTCATCAAAGCACTAGTGGTCATGCAGGCTGGACCTGGGGTGGTCAACGGGGCCGTCTGAGCCGCCGACGATGACGAGGTGGACAGAGGCTCGGGAGGGTAGGGCGAGTTGGTGGCCAGGGGAGGCAGAGGAAGCAGGTCGGAATCCAGTCCCCCGCTCCCGTACCTGTACCCGCCTATGACCACGCGGGGGTCGTACGGGGTGTTGTCCCAGTCGCCATATGCGTGGTATAGGTGGTCCTGGATGTTCTCCGGGTTGTCGAAGTCCAGCTTGACGGGGAGCTTGGCCGGGGCGGGTCGGAGCGGTCCGTGCAGGTCGTACAGCTGGGGCTGCAGGATGGACCGGATGTGGCCGCGGGTCTGCAGCCCGTGCAGGCCCGGCGACCCGTGGATGTGGGGGTAGAGGTGGAGGTCGGCGGGTCGCGGCACGATGGACACGTGCTGGGGGAGAGAGGTGGATACGGTCTGACCCTGCTGTTGGAGACAAACATGACACTGGCACTGGTTGTCCTCAATCTTCTGCTGCAAACAAAGAAATAACAGATGCATTTTTTTGTCTCTTCCAAAATTACTGATATTAGACTTTCCGAAAAGTGTTGACAGAATTATCTCCCTTACCGGAACCTAGTACATCTGGGCAACATGGATGCAAACAGTGTTAAAACTACGGATTTGGAACACGATTTTTAGAAAATGTGCATATCAGAACTGCCTAATTATTGTTGGATAAAAACAAGACATTATCCAACGTTAAATCTGTGTATTCTCCTCTAGTGAAAGGTGCTCAAATAAATTTTATGTCTCGTCTAATATCATTGGTCATAGGTGAGTGGACAACAATGAATTTACAAGAAAACGATGCCTCAAATGCATTGTAGAGGGAAAACAATGATGCAGGATTAATAAATTCACAGAATAAGTTGTAAAAATTAGTTGTGGGGGCAATTTCGACTCTAATTTGCAAACATGGCAAACCCTGCTACTACATTGTAGAAGGTTGAATAAATAAATTTTCTACAGATCCACGTAAATTTGCCGTGCCCGAGTAAGTAAAAGCTGCACGTACCAGTTGCTCTGCCTGCGTCTGTGTGACACAGTGGTGACAGTCGCACGCGTCCGTCTTCTCCATCAGCTCCACCCACTGCTGCATGTTCTTGTCCCCTAGGTCCACTGCGGCCGGACTAGGGTCAAGTCCTCCCCCGACCTCGGGGCCCTCCTGGACCCCCTCAGCTCCCTCTGGCTCTTCTTCTTCCCCTTCCTCTTCTTCCTCGTCCTCTTCATCGTCCTCCTCATCGTCTTCGTCCTCATCATCGTCCTCTTCCTCCGACTGGCTGTCAATCTCCTCTGGGATATCTTCAGCCTCCTCACATCTGGAAACAAAACATTGATCAATGTTTATCAATAATCCACTAACTTGGCATGCCAGCCACTAGTTTTATTCATTACTTGAAGTTCTGATCAGAGTGAAATAATCATCAAAATAATTCATACCCAACATCACATAATGCCAGAGAAATTTCAACACTAGTAGCATACACACAATTTTAGAGATGTACGAAACAGGCATGGAAACAGACAATTGTGAATTCAGCGGAAAGCAAGCCTGGGATTGAGTCTGCATGCCAAATTTTAAGCCATGTCCAATAGAAATAAATCAAACCCTGGACGAATAAATTAGATTTCCATGGATCCACGATGAAAAGAGCCATGCCTGAAGCTAGCGAGTGAAAACGGAGCATAACGTCGTCGCTGGCAATAAGAGACACACTCTCATCTACAGACCAGCCTGATGGTGGGTGTTCGGGGGCAGGGACGGGCTACTCACCCGAAGGGCAGTGTGAGGCGGCTGCGCTCCACCATGATGGGACTGGACGAGCCACTGCTGGATGACGTGCTGGACATGGAAGGCGGGTCCACGTCGATCACGTAGCGGTTCGGGTCGTGGGGGAAGTTGAACGTGTGCGTGTGGTTGTTGTTCTCCAGGGCGTCGGGGTTGATGATCCCACATGTTATCATGTGCGTTATCGTACACTCATCACACGTACACCTGCGCAGAGAATAAACAAATTAATTCATTAACAACCATTGCAACTAATAAATCGAAATAAATAAATGAAATAATTAATGTTAATTTGAATTATTGGCTTGAAAGTTCAAACTTTCTGCCATTGCGCTACCACTGGTCCACAATCTCAATTAATAAACATATGAATGAAATAGTGAATTAACTGATTGATTAATATTTAATTTTATTTGCATTGAATTCTTTTTGTAATGGGGTTTATAGTCGCTTTCTAGAATCTTTCACTAACATCACGACTTGTCAGTTTAGGGCAGGAG
>JAULBP010171998.1:0-14627 GCA_032355345.1 Lepetodrilus pustulosus | reverse complement strand
TGTGCACATGGTGTCTATTTTTACCGATGTGGATATATAATATATATCAGGACTAGCTAGCCATGGGTCAGGGTGGGCAGCTACCACAAACTTCCCCCACCCAGCGATATTTGTCATTTCTCTCCTCAATCACAATATCATATTGTAATTTTTTATTCAACTGCTAAATGTGGTCTGACAGATGGCCTCCTCTACTATGCTACACATGTTAAACTTGCTAGCTATAATAGCTCTATATAATATTTCTGTATAAATTGCTAATTTTTCTCTTGTGAAAAAAGGTATGTACAGTGTCCCCTCGATATAACACTGTTCGATACACATCGGATTCAGATATAAGGCGGGGTCAGACATGGACCCCATTTTAATTTTTGTTATTTACCTGTACTATCATATAAGGCGGTTATTATAAGGCAGGGGTATGTCATGGACCCCAACTTAAGCGCTATATCGAGGGGACACTGTATTGAACAGAGCTGTGAGGTTACATCTGGTGGTGCTTGTATGCATCATGTGGGCAGAGTGGTGTATTTCTTGTGAAGAGGATACAGTTTCAGCGATATGGATTATTTTGATAATTATAATGATGATGATGATGAAGACGATATTTTAAGAACAGGAATTGTGTTCTTTTAATAATAATTTATTGATAGTTTACCCCTAAATTACTACTGAGCAAGTTGATAGAGTAGCTCCAGATGATGCTAAGAAGAGAAAATATTTAACCCTGTCCATGCTGAAGGCAACCAGAGATGCCCTAAGGAGCCGTGTCTGTGTCTAATCCAGCAGGGACAGGGTTAAATTGGTAGTGATGAGTTGGAAAGCATCAAGCTGCCTAATTAAGTCAGCAGACAAAAGTAATGTGATGCTATTCTTAAAAACTGTCATATTAAAAGTACTCAAACCCAATATTAGATGTCTAATTTTACACATATTTGTTCATAGGTATTATCAGAAATAATGTAATGAAAGATCCATGGAAATAATATTTCACAAGTAATTGGCATTAAGAAATGTTGTTTACTGCCATTGCCTTGTTTTGCTTCTGTAATTACAAGCTTTAGATTAATGTACTAATGATTAGTCATACGACCGACGTTGTCTAGTAACTAAGGAAGGAATGAAACCAGTCAGTGTTTCCTAATACGGTGCAAGGGAGGCAACACTGTCTTCACTGCAAACTACACCACACCACACCACTGCCATTGTATGCTGTTGTAGAGTAGGTCTCGTCCATCTGTCGGCATGTCCGTCTACTAAATTCAATATTTCGAGTTTGTTTCCCAAAATGTAGTGGTTGGGGCTTCTTTTGGGAAGGGATGAGTTAGAATGTCAATGTTGACTGCAAAATTCAGCCTTGCTTCACCTGAGGTGCGTTCAAGACGCGCTACATTTCTCTACGAAGTGCTACAATAGCCGTTCAGCCAACACATGTAGTACTAAGTAGTGCTACTTTTTACTTCGGCTTTTGAGCCCAAAGTGTTTTGTAGGAAATAGTAGGAAACCCCAAAGCATGACGTGAATGGACTGCACTCATGCGCAAATCGATTTCCTGCTATTTCACTACTAAATCATTCAGCGAGCCACTACTTTTAGAAAAGTAGCGTAGAGAAATGTAGAGAAAAGTAACACATCTTGAACGCACCCCTGACCTGCCAGTGACTTGTCAGTCTTATTCTAATAACTAGTTGTTACGGTTTCTCATCCCACAATAAGCACATCACATTGAGATCACGAAAATGCAGTTGGTGACAGCAGTCACTAAATGCAGTTAGTTTCAGTTGTCATACTTACATGATTACTTTAACATTCATGTAACACTAAAATATTTAGAAAGTTTTATCAAATAAACCCTTCTTTTTTTTTGCGCGTACAATGCATCAAATACTATTTTCCTAATGACTTTGAGGGAACACAATATGTCACTATTTACTGCGAGTAAAATTATTTATGCATTACAATATAAAAAGATAGTCTGGTGAACTTTATTTTACCACGCAGTCATCCACCATGTATTGACAGGTATTCAGTTCTGCCATTTGTCTTCAGTGGGTGGTACATTGATAACCGGTACGCTGATAACTGTTACACCAACGGCCTTTAACGGTAGGCACATTGTTTTGATAGCACCTATGTGTATATTGCACTGTGAAGAACTGCTGTTTAATTGCAGATTAACCACCCCCATATTTGTTCAAATGATAGATTACACACTTCAAGTGATAGATTACACAGTTCTGTGAGTTAATAGTTTGTTTGGTTACGTGAATTAATAGATTGTTTGGTTGTTCCGGATGAATAGATGCTAATGGTGTGGTATTATTGCGTCATCTGCTAAGTGATGCTGTTTTCAAAAGTTTGTGTGATGGACAGAACTGAATACAATTTAATATCCTCAGTTGTAGCAAATACTGTGATAGTTTATCATGGGATAATTAAATGCCAGCCACCAATAAAGGTCTTTGTAGAAAGTATTAATTAATTTCTCAAGTCATATTTTTTTTCTGTTATTAATATTTTTTTAAAGAATATTGATGGATAATTCTTTAATATCTTCATAAAACAACTTTTTAATACAGGAAGATAATATGGTATCCTTATTTGATTATATTAACACCAATATTTTATGACTTTAAAGTTCTAAATTCATTTCTTACTTATCCATGTCTTATCACCAAAAATAGTAATAAAAAATTTAATATTTTCTGTTGTTTCTTTGATAGTTTTCAGAATTCCTATTGGTAGTATTACTATATTCAAGCTATTTATAATCAACTTCAGAAATTATGATGTCTACATTAATAGCTTGTCGAGAAGCCATTCAACTTTGACGGACATTTGCCACATTTGTGCCAACGAAACGGAAGCTTCAAATTAATATCCAGTTACAATAGAGCTTCATTGTCAGGTTAAAGGGATGTAACTCCTGATGGCTCTACGCACCATGTCACTGTCACCGAGGATTGTGTCGGCATGACAACCAGATGGAAGATGTCGTGAGCTCTCTGCATGCAGTTAATGGCGACACTGTGTTAATATAATCAGAGAATGTCGTTCTTATGATATATGGAACAGCTTTTATAGTTCTGTTGTTCCTCGGACATATTTAGTGCTTGGACTATTGCTATGCATGGTATATGTTGACTCTATAACATATCGTCCTACATGGACACAAAATTACTGCTCGAAACAATACCTCACTCACACCCATAAAATACAAAATGTTGAGTAAACATAGCCTTGAATCATCTAAGGTTTAGTTTGTTATTTCTAAAAGTGCATAAATGTTTATTAATTTTTGCAAGGCATTGCACAGGTAAAGAGTTGACATTGCACAGGTAAAAAGTTGACATTCACATTCACAGGTTTTTCAGGTTCTCTGTGGACATTATACAAGTTAACATGACAAATGGTAAAGTAAAAAAAGTTTAAGATATGGTGTAACGTAAAGTGCATACTTATTAAAATGTATACTTAATCTTACTTCAATCCAAGATGTGATATTTAATCTCTTTCAAGTAAACGTATTCACGTCGATAAAGATAAAAAAAAAAGAGTCTAAAACATGATTCATGCCCTCCAAAAAATATATCTTATATGTATGTTAAAAATAATTCTTGATGTCTATCATGTGCTTTTATGACTTCAAACACAATAAACCACAGCAGCAACCACTTTACTCTGGTGTTAAATATACCAATGTTCACTATGCAAACACGATGGTGTAAAAATGTGTGACTCATTTACCTTTGCTGCATTAGGGGTCCTTTGTTACAAATTGTCCTAGGCCGAGTGCAAGTGAGTCATGGTTATGTGTGTCACCCGCTAACAGCTGGACAAAGTACATATTATTATTGAATTTTCAACCTGACCATCAAACTGTTATATTAGTGTCAGTATTTATCACAATGTGATTAGTATTGTTTAAATATTTCAAATTTGCTATTGAGATTGTGCTTGCAATTGTGTCATTGTGGTGCAGTGTCATTGTAATATTGGTGACAGATTTTATGCAATAAATAATAAATCCTTAAATAAATTCAATGTTTTAATATGCAAAATACGTAGATCTAATAATAATTCCAGTCATTAATTGGATTTTTTCTTTTATGAATTTATATTAAACTTTTTATATGTATATTTTTATTTGAAATTTGTGCTCAAATTTCAGTGCATATTTAAAAAATAGATCTCCACTTAAAACAATAATCAAACAATTTAACATTTCAACTAAACCTCCTTTGTAATTCACACAGTGACTAATAAATTAATGAAAACCGAATAAAAATATCACGTATAATCCTACGATCACATTTAATGCTATTTTATTCATATTAAAATAGTACTGTTAAATTTTGCTTTAATATTTTTGACATGTTACAGAGATATTTAGCATGCCGATAAGAACAGTGTTTGCACAGCGTATGCTTGCTATCTGAATTATTAATAACCCAGTCCCTAAATTACTGGAGTCCCGATATATATCTGATTACCGGTGCCTGACTAATGCCAGGGCAAACATCAGCTGGGTGTTATTGGCCATTTTAGCTGCAGGCTCATCTGTCAGGGGAAATCAATATTTAGAGACGGTCTGTCTTACTGTGAGGTAGTTCTGTGTGCCTGGCAGCATCTTAGGCTTACTGGACAGCACACTGGACCAATAGGTATCCAGAATCTTAACCTGGGTTCTGTTTCACGAAGCTCTCGTAGCCACTAATTTTCTTTTTTTTTCCTTTTTTCTTTTTTTTTGTATTGGGGTTCAGAGTTGCTTTGTAGAATCGTTCACTAATGTAATGAATTGTCAGTTTAGGGCAGGAGGAAACCTGCAACATCCATAGCACTGAATGTTGCAGTAAACCTGCGAGCCCCGGCTGGTACTGACAGACCAAGGATGATATCTGTATTGCCACTCTACAGACAGTGAGATATCCGCTGGAAATCGTGTAGCTATCGGCGAGTGATAAATACACTCTTTGTGGATACGAGAGCTTCGTGAAAAGGCACCCAGGGCCCTCTTGTACGAAATGGTGGGACATTAACTCCAGCTTTAGCAATGTTTATGTCTAAGGTTGGAGACAGTTACATGAGAGCAATGACAGGAGAGCACAGAATCATTGCAGGTAATGCATTAGCCACAATGAGAAACACTGACAAATGAAAGTTTTCAATAACTGCACATTTAGTCATCCAAAGTAAATAAGTACAACTACTTCATGAAGAACACTATATATTTCTCCTTTGAGGAATATTGTTTAATCCAGGGCTCCAGAGGAACATTTTGAATTTGTTGCCCGCAGGGCTAGTCAGGGCAAGTTGCAAAGGCATCAAAGGTGATAAATGTTAAAAAAAATAGATTGCCCGCAGTGCAATATTTAACTTGCCCCTGTACAACAGGCATATGTTAGTTTTATATCCAGAGAGACATTCAAAGTCCTAGGCAATGTGCAATGCAAAACATAGCAACGGCCCCATTGCATTACACTGTTTATATTTAGTACCGTGAATATATTTAAACCTATGTATACATGCTTTGTGTCTCTAGATCCCGGTTGGGAGATTTGTGTCACACACTTGGATAAATACTTAAGCCAAGTATAATTTTTGAAGACATTGATGATGATATCTTTACCTGCTGGTATTTCTGAAATAGCCTCCAGCAAAGAACCAGTGGTCATGTTTTGCTCGGGAAATTGATCCTTGGAAATCTCAGCTATGTCAGATTTAAATGATATCTATTGAATTGTCATGGGTATTCTACGGCTGATATTGCTACTGTTTCGCTGTCAGTTGGAGTGGGTGTCGAGGCTTAGTGGACATTAGCTCGTATCAAGTTCAAGGTCAACCTGGTAGCGTATACAGACAGAATACGTTACGTGTTCCCTCTAATACGTGTACTACTTTTCACTGATTATTGCTCTACTTTTGTAGGTATATTGTCCGCTCTTGTAGTCAGTGTTAAGTCAACTCTTGTGCGTAGTCTGCAAGTTAGATGACAATCCTAGTACATTAAAAACAAATTAAGGCGTTTGATGATGGTCTCAGTGACACCTGTTCACAAGTGTCACAAACCTGTATCCAGATATTTGAGAACATGTCTCGCTGCACAAAAACTAGCATGTCTCCTTGCTAAGTCAGCACACTTCTTTCAGCGAACATGCACACTAACATATCCATGGCCTGTAGCATTCAACATCTTAAGGCGCTCATCAATCTGGGGTTTTTTCCCAAAAGAGTAAAATTCACCAAGATAATGAATTTATGAATGTAAGCCAGTTTGTAAAATGTCGTATTACTTACATTTGAAAAATTTGAAATATTGCGATAAACTGATAATGACAGAATTTTCTTTTTTTACTATTGAAAGATTATTTACGGAATTGTTTTCTTTGGGTTGATAGTATCCACGTGACACAGGTATGTTGTATTTAGTTTTTTTTTAGAAGTATGGAACTCTGATTCATCAATCTAGAATGTTGCCAGGTAGAAAGCGACGGTTACCTATATGTAGTCGTTAATCCAGAGACCCAGGCTAAACTTACTTATCTCCGATCTCGCTTGGCCCAAGGGAACCGCTCCAGGTATGATCACAAGGAATTTAAAATCTTGTGAGAAAGTTTCTTGTCACTTCAAACACTCTCCCAAAATGTTCCAGTTCTGCAATAATGTATGTATTTTCTAATAGTTGGCTGTTGTTCGCCTTTATAAGGGCCTGCGCTCGGCACTTCAAAGCGACTTTGTAAAGTGCTATGGTGCAACTTGCAGTGAATTTTGTAAGGAGGTCGGGTGCAACATGTGATGGAAATGCAGATAGTATGTCTTGCTGTAGTGTTTTCTTTCAACTCCTGGACTGCTGTGGGTTAAATGCCCTAATTGTTATTGCATGTGTGTTCGTTGTTTAATCCGTGTCGTGTTACGCATATCAGTTGTGAAATCGGTTCCAACATGAGAGGAAATATGCACATTAATAATTTTACAATATTTCATTGACGATATCATAATTGCATGTTATATAACTCGTAGCAATTTTTCTAAATTTATTAAATCTTAAATAAATAAATGTAGTGACATGAATAGTTGTGTGTTTGCTATTGTATCCTGCTGAAGTATATGTGGCAGCAAATGTACTATAACAGTTACTATAGAAAACAATGTCATACTTTTGGTTTGGACAACTAGGTGGTATATCCTTGTATGACACATCACTGATGTCCATATATCACACCATTCACACATGTGTATATAGCGTGTTTATATTTTCATGTAACATGTGGACATAATTTCAGATTATTACAGGCATTGTTACCTTGACATGACCAGAGGGTTTGCTGGCGAGTGGTGGGGTGGGGTTGTGATGGGGTGGGGTGGGGTTGTGAGCAGAGAGTGGAGTGTAGGAATACTGAACTCATTGTTTGGAATTTGAATTTGAATACTGAAATGTCTGAGATCTAAACACCAACTTCATTTTGATTGATTGACACTCACTCATTGCATTATATTACCTATACAGGATTTGGGGACGTGTGTGTTCACATGTATTGTCTAATATGTCAATTGATATTTGTGTCTATTATATGTGTGTTTGTCTCATGTATTCTTGAGTGAAGTTACTGGTATTTTATTGAGTAGTTACTGACATTCTTAAGTGTAGTTACTGTAAATGATCTATACATGCAGCTTTATCTGTTATGGAAAATGTATCTCAATATTCATGATATATTTCTCTTGTGTTTCAGATTGCCATACGGATTACTTTAAACACGTGGCAAGCCAGCTCTGGCCTGGCTTAAAAATGAATTTATTATGAAACGTAAGTAAATTTTTAGTTACTTTATACTTTGATCGATGGAGAAATAGCATCACATTGCAAAGCTAATCGTAGTGTTGTTGTAATTTACTTCCTGCCAACAATTGCAGATTTCACAACTGTTATACTGCGCAATACAAATGTTCACTATTATTATTATTATTATTATTATTAACTATTTATCGGTACATTTATAAGAGTGTGGGTTTATTGCCGCTGAGGTTGCCGAGGGCAATGTTGTGAATGTATGATAGGTGCTGTGTTTTTCACATCGTCATGATGACATCCTGAGAACTGATATATTTCCATAGCCACTGCTTGTTCGAATTAACGAAACCATTATAAGCACAAAGGTGTTGACACATCGGGCTTTTATACCTTTAAGAAAATCTCATCACTCGTATCTGTATTTAAATCTTATTACAACAGTTACCCACTTGCAACTCGATAGCTCGGCCGTGATTAAAATATGTCAAGAATTGTCACTGGAAAATGATAGTTTGTCTAGAGTGTGTCGCACAATGCCAGCTTGCTGGATTAAATGTCACGCTCGAGTGGCGTCCCATCATCTAAGATGTCAATGGGGATTTGGGATGGTAGGAATCGCAGTACGCCCACATTTAGCCACATATAAGCATCACATATAGCCAGATTTAGCCACATCTAGAGATTTAAATCTGGATAATGTATACGTAGGTGTGAAATGCTATCTTGGGAGATGCCGAGAGGATAATGATACATATATGGGTAATTTAAGCATATATTTACATTTTTAGTGTTTAAGGATATTCACCTGTGGCAGGCGAGACACATATTGTACCCTTTAACATATAGATCAGTCTTGAAAACCCCATTAAAGATGTATTTGTGTCCTATTGCATATTAAGGAACTTGAGTAACTTAAGGTGATTTTTCAATCCCATTATTCGTTAAAAAAAACCCAACAATTTATTACCATGAATTTTGTAACCACTTTACTCATTAATGAGGTATTATTAGTCAGTGATATTAACATCATTCATTTCTGCATTTTGTCTCTTCAAGGAAAAATATTGATTATGTAAATAATGGGAATAAAGTCTAAATGAAAGGTATCAGCATGCAAAATTTAAGTGAATGAATAGCCAGTTGTGACGACGCTCGGAAAATAGATTTCTCAGGACAAGGGAAGCAACTCTGTTCTTTCTACGAGCCCTGGAGACTGTAGGGATGGAGGACAACATTCATAATGTCTTACCTTGTGTAATATTATAATCAGCCAACTGAAGGATGAGTCATGCCAGTGGCTCGGGACCTGGGATTCTCAGGTCACCGTTTTCCATCGGCGCTGTGAATGAAATCACTACCTCGCAGAGTTTTTGATTGAATCTGTAGGATGCACTGCCCAAGCTGGTTCACAAATCAATTCGTCCACTGCAAATAGCGTCCAATTGTTTGTTGGAAATGACCATTTTTCTCGCAGGTTGGCACAGTGGGTTTGATTGTTTAACATAAGGTATCAAGGTTCATTCCCCCCGCATTCTCTTTACATGAATTATGTGTAATATTTTGGTTAGGCATGATTTTCTTCTCTCTCTTTTTTTAATGGTTTTGTGCGGTATTGATTGATTAAGGATAATGCTGATGGAATGGGGAAAGTTTGACTTTAAATTTAAGTGGAAATGAAAATATTTGAGTTGTTGGAAGGGGATGATGCTCCAAGAGTGTCACACATTGTGGATTAAGTATTTACAGGGTCGTCCGTCATTTGCATACAGTGGACGCTCGGGCTGTAGGCTATCTAGGCATAGAAGAAGCTATGTCAGTATTATGCCAAACATTGATGCTCACTGTCGTGATATTGCTTATACATACAGAATAGATAGGATATTTAGTACGCAATGTCGCATATGGGTGAAAGATTCCTGCTGTAATGTAAAGTAATAATTCAATAATAAAAAAAAAATGTATGGACTATAATGAGCAGAGAATATATAAAATAAAAATTCATGTACAATATGTAGTACTAAACATATCAAAATTTGTATCGGGGGCTGGATAGTAAGGATTGTCTCCCTTCCAGGATTACCTACAGGCAGGCAAGTGAAGTCCTTTACCTACAGTTTCCTGTCCGAAAGGACGCAGGAACAGGTGGCTCAAAATGTTACCGTAGAGCCCTACTTATATATTGCTAACATATGATATATACAGTATGGCCATGATGTATGGCAACTGCACTATTGGAGGTCGGACATTGCATGACCGCATCAGAATGGTAACTTCTTTGGACATTGATGCCGGGCTCTCTGTGGTGGATTCAAACTCAGAAGTCCAATGATCTACAACAGTGCCACTACTAAATTAGTATCTAGATATGACGTACCAATCTGGCACATTGCGGCATACAATGTCGAAAATATGTTAGTGTTACGTAGTGATGTAAAACCAACGTATCTTCGACATCGTATCGACATCGTATACTGCGATGTGTCGGCTGGGTAAATAGTATGTGTAATTTGTAAGAAAGGCTGGCATGATAATGAACATTTCATGATAATGACAGCACCAGTTAATACTTTTGTGCCTCAGAAGTCCAATAATCCATTGAATCAAGGATGGAAACATAGCTTTACTATCCCCGAATAGTGACACAAATAACAAACGTTTACAAATAACACATTTTTACCAGTCCTTATGATACCCTTGGCATTGGGAGAATTGGCACGGGCTAGTGCGCTAGTGTTGATGTCCATCCCTGAGTATTGTAATAGCTCATCTAGGGGTGGTGCTAGGATGCCGTTAATGCCGCTCATAATTCTATATGGCTTTGTTCTGGCGTGACCTCTGGAAGTGTAACCTTCTGTTTATTGGGTGGTTGTACCCCTTCCTGGCTTTCACTGTCCCCCAAGTAATGAAGTATTCATGAACTGCGGCTTTCAAAGTTCTGGTTAATTGTTTTAGCTGACTAAGCACCTGGAAGAGAAACCATAAAGATACATGATATTAGGTGTCGTCTCGGAGAAGGGTGATAGCGGCTAAATAATGGGTTCCGTGGCCGCAGCTACGAGTGGTGTTATGGTGGATAGGATAAGATGAACCAATGTCCAAGGTCTTTGCAGGGATGGAAATTATCACTAGCCCATATTAGCCCGAGCCATTTCTTTCAATGGTAGAGGTATCCTAAACACTAATTGAAATTTCATGGGTTTATTTTATATACATTTTTTATTTGTATCTATGCGGGCTAGTAAGTTTTAAGGCAAGTTTCCATTCCTGTCTCTGAGAAATGGTGTATAAGAAATATGAGCACTTTGTAGTGCATTTCCGAATTGGAACATGAATGAAATCTGTTGCCCAATATCTTATTATAAGTAAAACTATGTTATGGTATATAGAATGGACAGTTAAAGTGTTTTGGTAGAAAAGTACATGTACTTCATATTATTCACAGTATATGACCATTTAAAATTACATATATTTATTTCGCTTTTGCTATTTTCACATATTTTTGTATTTCGCCCTAAGAATTTTATTTCATTGAGCACCGATTTTCTGCATCAAAGACTATTGTGTGGGAGGAGACATAAGTAAGTGTACTTTGTCGATATGTAAACGTAAAATGTGTAAGCATAATTTTATTGCACTACATCACCATGTCTCAGTAAAATAAATCATTGTTACATGGACTATTCATTGCCTCTGTGTGTGTGTATAAGTGGATGTTTGTAACACTCCTAGACAGCACTGTATCACCTTGAATGGCGTTTTTCCCGCTTCCGATTGGATTCCCACGGAGATGGGTATGTTTACTCGTACCGTACAGAAAGTGACTTTGTTGATCGATACTAACGGACAAGCTACCTGAGTGCATTGCACGCACTCTCTGTTCGTCCTGGTACCTGTGTGAGTGGGCATCGACGTGCGTGCCGTCTCGGAAGAGTGGCATCGATGCATTGTGTACGAACGTGTACGCACAGGTGCAGCTAGCCGTCGGGGTACAAGGCAGCAGGAGCTAATGCAAAAATCATTACGTATTCAAAGTTTTAATACGTAATGACTTAATTAGTTGATGGTCTGTTTGGATGCTCATTCTACATATCAATGGGACATGTGATAGCTTTTATTACATGCGCTAAGCCCTTGATGAATAATTCAGATTGGAACCGGTAGAAACTTGATACCTGGATATAAAAGCAATGAGTAATTAATTATGTTTAAATTGCATGTGAACGGTATATTGTGCAATTTGATTCTACTTGTATTTTATCTGAGATTTTATCGAGTGGCCTTGAAATAGCAAGGATTGATGTATTGTTTGGAAAATGTATTGGAACTACTCGCAGATAAGATTTACATTTTGAATTATTGAACAAAATTTTCTTATCATATTTCATGAAGACATGTACTGTTTAGCACGTCGTGGAAAGTTGTGTTTCTACAAGCCACTCTCTTGCATTGCATGATTCATATATTTCCAAATAGTGAGTTTACCTCCTGAAATAGCCAGCTCATAGTTTTATTATTTTAAGGTATGTATGTATTCAGGTAGCATAGTGACAGATATTAACCATTGATTCATTCTTAATGTCAAAAGCCAAGTGCATGGATGTTGCAATGCTATATAAGGAGGCGTGAAAAATTAATATACTTACCTGATTTAGATTTTATTGATTTTCTCAAATATTATTACAAATAATACGAAGAGCAGTATGTTATGATACTATATGTACCACCCACATACAGAAATGCCATAGCTGTAAGGACAGTCTAGGTTATGTAAGCACATTTACCAACCATGTTGAAATCATAATTTTCTTTCTCCTCAATATATATACAGTGTCCCCTTGATATAACGCTGAAGTTGGGGTCCATGACATACCTTCCGCGCTATTGTACCCTCCTTATACGACATTACATGGAAATAACGAAAATAAAAATGGGATCCACATATGACCCCACATTATATCCAAATCCACGGTGCATCGGACTGTGTTATGTTGAGGGGGCACTGTAGTTTTTTTTTATATGGTACTGTTTTGGTTTAAGTTGTGTTCTAGAGGTTTATATTGGAGAATGTATGCTTGAAGTGTTTAGCCCAAATTCATCCAGTACTTTATATGTTATTCTACACAAATCAAATCATTACAATTTTATTGGACCTCTTTACCTATATATACCTATGTTAGTTGTATAATATATATAATGTATAGATTTTGCACCTACAGTCATGGAAGAAATTAAAGGTCCAAAATTATTTTTTGAAAATATTTTTAAATAATTATCGTTAATTCCATCTGCTTCATTTCCAACAGTGGTTGAATTAATCATTTAGTAACTGATTTGAGCAGTTTTAGTAATTAATTCCTGCATGTTCATATTATTCTTAGATAATGAGTATTAATATTGCAACAGAATCACTGCCGATCCTGGGATTTGAACCTCAGTTGCGGGGTTGTGAACAACGCTCTACCGACTGAGCCAAAGGGGTAACCCAGCTGGCCAAGACCAGTAGGAGCATCTTATATCACACCCCAATATGATTACCAATTCTATGCATTAAGCCTTTCTTTGTCATAAGTACAGGCTCCTGTATATCACTGGAATGTCCTCCTGTGTCATATGAGTAGGCTTCTTAATGTCAGAGGAACACGCTCCTCTCTGTGTGTCAGAGGAACACGCTCCTCTGTGTGTGTCATAAACACAAGCTGGAGTATGTATGACCAATCACAATTTGATGCCAGTTATCAGTTCGCTCACTAAGACGATTCAAACAATAATCAATAATCCGAGAATAAACCCCTGTGAAATAGGAACAGAACCCTGCAAACTGGGTCAGTGGAAAATAACACAGGAAAATCGAGAAAAATTATTCAAGATCAATGTTAATTTATTTGCCCCAGATTTCTCCAAAAAGCTGTATTCTGCTTACAGACAATAACGATTTGAATAGATATGAAATTACTGGACCGATGTAGTCATGCCTGTGGTGTACAGGCACCCAGGAGGCACGAGGTGGACCCAATGGCGAGGACCCTCAGGTTTTCCGTGGACCCAATGGCACTGTGTGTGGTTCTGTATTAGTCACACCGTGTACATTATTCATGCAGGATCCTCCACCACCTCCAACTCTTTCCTGGCTCCCGAGCGGAGATCCGGAGAAAACCTAATCTGCAAACTCCGTTTGAAAAATTTATTGTCCATGACGGAGAGACATGGGATGAACATGGACAGGAGCAAAAATAACATGGAGGAAGCGATGTTCTTAGCGGCGTATTAGACACTGGTAATTTATGGAAACAGCAGACTGGGATCTTCTCGGTTGTTGTCAGGACGATTGCATTTTCATCAGATAACTATCGTTGATGGATGCAGCAGAAATATCTGTTTATTGTGAATTATAATAAGATATCGATTATCCTTTTTTTTAAAAGTCTATTATAAGCTATGGGGAGAAAAAAAAACCAATTATTTACTATATTTTTCCATGTTAATATTTAAAAAAAGAAATAGCTCAAAATTTGATTTATCCTTTTTTAAAAAATAAAGATACATGTAATAACACAGTTTTGAAAACAAAATTGTAAGAACTTGGATGTATTATTTTTGGCATTAATTTTTCGGCTCATAATTTTATGTTACTTGACTGGGGACAGGTGGAGAAAAAGACCTAGCTCTATATGAATGCCATTGGAATCAAATATAATAAAATACATCATAATCCAATCACCTTTATCGGATGGTCCCATATAGCATCACGGCAACAGGTCACATGAAGGTCACTGCCACCAATCAATTCCATCAATTTCACCGAGTGTAAAAGCTCTTGTAGTAAAACATTCCACTA
>JAULBP010171887.1:0-14630 GCA_032355345.1 Lepetodrilus pustulosus | reverse complement strand
CTTGGGATGGATTCAGTGGTGGGTGGGTGGCTGGTGGATGTGGATGGAGAGACACACCACAGTAGGATGCAAATGTTGCGAGATACTGGAGGTGTTTGATGCGTTGGTTAACAAAGGGTATTTATTTAATGGTGCTAAAATAATTAAGCGTATGTAATATTAATTTGTAGCCTTTTTTCATTTATTGATGAAAGATACCTGCTGTGATGCAAAACAATAAATCACTCACTCACATAGCCTATAACAACATTACTGCTCAATGGTGTATCGATATCCTCTATAGCCTGAAGGCATTACAACTCAATGATACATAGTATTGATAGCACAACTCAAGAATTCTCTTTTTACTTGTATTGAATTCATTCAAGCAAATCAGTTCTCGCACATCCGACAAGCCACTATTTCCCAATGAATACTGTTCACTTTCTATCGGTAAAAAAGATTATTATTGCACAAACAAGTACCATCAGCTCCTCAATAGAACAATTAATAATTAATAATAGGGGTTTTAATTATTTTATGAAGAACATACAATAATATTAACACTGAAAATACCTACAGGTTCTAAATGACATAATTATTTTTTGTTCCATTAGGTCTTTCTTATTATTTGTAATTAGCTGGATGTCTTCATAAATGATCGGTCCAAATTGATCGTACATACAATGTAAGGGATTAATTATATTTTAAAAGGTGAGTCTTATCAAAATTTGTTGTGTTGATGATCCTATATGACTGGACAGCCGTTTTCAATGTCTGCAATCATTACGGGTAAATCACCATACAACTCGTAAAATGTCCGAACTTCTAACAATATGGTGTGTGACCTATTCATTATTCCGGGAAGAATCAATACATATGTACTGCAGCGGCCTCACTTCATTATACTCTAACAGTCAATAAAGAGTTTTTACTACTCACTGAGACAAACATATCCAGTTTCAATGATCTACCACACATTGATGCTAGCGATCAGTAGTTAATGTTTGAACAATGGCGTGCGCGGTAAACCACACTAGCAGTGCAAAAACTGAAAATCAAGTAATTATGTGTTATGACACTTTTAGCAAGTTTGTCAATACATGGTTAAATAATTAATATGTTAAGATCAGTACTACAATTCTACATCAGGAGACATTTAGTGAACGACTGATTATGGAGTTTAATGTCGCTGCAGGAATCTTTCACCCATTTGTGTAAATGGAAACCTCTAAAAATAGGTATTGAATTATAGTACATGCGTAGGTATATCTATCTTATGACATTTACTATGCATCCTCTTGATGTCGACCACTATTGTATTGACGGAACATTGAGCAATAGAAAGTTTTAATGAAGATATTATGCTATTTGTAGGTACAATATACCATGTCATAAGTCATGCGAATGACATGAGAGTAGAATTAAACATCATTTGGTTAAAGGTTAGAGGAAAATATTAAATAATGAAGGGATGTATCATTCAGCAGATTCCTAAATACCGGGACATACTCATTGAATTCAGGGAATAATTACACACAATTAACTCACAACGACCCAAATAACAATGGCAATAGTATACTATATGTATGCGTAAACTGCAAATATGACTGCGCATTATTCATCCATCATTCTTGATAATGCGTCCCCGCATTATTACATTATATCCCACAAGAACAAGGAGATCAATGACAAGCGGGTTGCTCGTCCCGCAGAGAAAACAATCCATCTGATGTCAATAGACTTTTAACCACAGCCCAGTTATGACGGCCATTGTTATCTGGGAAGCAATTTACAGGGATTGTTCACATGCAGTTGCTCATATCATGAGAGTATCAGTTCACATGACATTTGCACATGTGGAAGTTGGTGTCTCTATGTGATTTATGACCAATAGAAACTTAACCTATTTGGCGTAAAAATAACTTGGACATATCGATGTTAAAAACTAATATTCAGAAAATAAATCTTTACACTGGTACGAGTGTCATTCATAACACATACAAAAAACCATAATGAAAACCAATATGATATTGTATATTCAGCTTGTTATATCCTGTAAGTATGTAAGAGGATTAGTCTATTGAGGTCTACATCCCATCTAGCTAATCTCTGGTATAGATTATTGGCAATCCACAAGTATTATCAAAGAAATACCATTACTTAAACATATTGATGCTTATGCGTGTACACACACACACACACACATGCACACAAACACACACACACACATGCGCGCACGCACATGCACACACACACACAGGCACATAAACACACATACACACACACACACACACACACACACACACGCACACACATACAACAAATACAAATTACAAGATAACTTATACTTAACGGTAATGGCCATAACATAACACCAACATAAATTGATAATGTGCGATGTATACCAAGATTTACATCAGATAACTCACATAATCACTGGTCTAGTCCTATAATGTCTCACCACCGACCAGCTGTCATCACTACAGACATACTGCACATATCAAATCTCAACTAGCCAGTAATTGCTCATTCACATTTCTGACATATTCCCTGCAACATGTGACAGTGAGTCGACCCGGAGAAACCGGACCTGATCCTAACAGGTGGACTCTGTACTCCGCACCAGCAGAATGTTGTGCTGCCTGTCTGCAAGCAGAATCTAATTTCAAAACCAAATGACAGCTGATGGGTTCTCGATGGCACCAACAGATGCACGAAATGTACGAGCAATCAAGATGGCTGCTGAACTGTGAACAGGTACACCGTAAACACCACTGAGACTGTGTGACTCCAGAAATACGTCTTTGCATGTTTGGAGGAAAGTGTTTTTATATACCAAATGTGCCATGTGCTAAGGAATTTATTCTGACAATTTGATTATGTTGACATCTGGCAGCCATTATGGTTTTGGTGAAGACACTGTTCTCATAATATTGTGGGAAGGAGAGAAATGGTGAAGGAAATGTGATACATTGAGAATTATTGAAGTGTGCAAACATACAGTTCAATACTGATTAAAGAGCATATTAGCATAAAACCAATCTTTTTAAAATCCCAACATTTAAAAAAAAAAGAAAACATGTATCATATTGCCTAGGATATAACTTGAACCGTATTATTCTAGATTTAATTCTTGTAAAATTAAACATATTTTGATACGTTTTGAAATACATTTCTTGGAATTAAATCTGACACATATATATGTAATGTCAAGAGAATATCTTATATTGTTTGTGTCGCTATACATTTACTAAGAACACTGTATGCATTCTGAACACAGACATCTCCCTGGGAAACTGACAAAGCTCCGAGACAAGATTATTTCAGTGTAACGGAAACCACCATGAAGTGGTAATAAAGGTAATCTTCCCATAATATATCTCCAAATTGCCATTAATTGGTACATGGCAAAGTGATCAGAAATGCTGGCTAGCGCTAAACAAATCTCCACGCTATATGTATTAGCTACATTAACAGAGGAAAGTTGTCCCAGGCACAGACACCCATCTAAAATTTCCACCAGAACACTACGTAGTGTTTAAAGAAATAATAATCCGAAAACCGAACATTTTTGGTACGGTTGTAATTACGAGACCAGGGGACCTACGCTATGCTAATAGAATCAGATTCTCCTGCATCTGTGCAGAATTCCGTTACAGAGCCAGTTATGAGCTTTCCGTCAGCGCGAGAATTCCGTTACAGAAACGCTACACTTGTAATTGGCTGTAAACTAGCCCGATCATCTTCGTGACACACTTATTGGTCTGTCATACAAATCGATTCGCATGGAGAGAAAAAATCCCCTCAAATCACTGTCGACAAATGATTAGTTTCAGATCATTATTGCAGCAAGACCAATTCCAGAAGAAATTTGAGTCGATCGACAAACGATTAGTTCATATGATTCAAAGGAACTTACGCTTTTTTTCCAATCCCGGCTGTGTTTGTAGGAAGTAGTCCCAGAAGATGACATGTGAATGAACAGTTCAGAAAGTGATAGTTAACTAAGACAGGGCTGCTCATAACAGCTGAACGAAACCTAAATGTCAAACCAGTCAGTACCCACAAGGATGGCTTTGTACAGAATATATTATTGATTCCCTCAAAGGTAAAAATAACAGCACCAGCTTTAATAACGGTTTAACTGCGATGAACGTGATCAGTTTATTAATTTACAGACATAAAATACTGCCAGTGTTTTAAGCACAAGCAGAAGAAGCTCTGCAGACATATGAAACTGATCGTTATTAGATATTAGCTTAAGAGCATTTTTAGAGGTATAAATGATGGATTGTTTCTAGAGTGAATTTGGCATATGTAATAAGGAATATAATTACAAATGACTGTCAGGTAGCCAACAATAACTTGTCTCTGAAACAGAATTGTAACCACAGTGTCCCCTTGATATAACACTGTTTGATATACAGTGGATTCGGATATAAGGCTGGGTTAGATGTGGATCCCACTTTTATTTTTTTGTTATTTACCTGTACTATTGTATAAAGCTGGTACTATGTCATGGACCGCAAATTCAGCGTTATATCGAGGGGACACTGTATTTCAAGGGAGAACACACAAATCTCTAATGCATGGACAATACTTTCGCATTTACCACATTATTTGTATGCATTCTCAATTATACCTGTCAGTGTTGTCATCTGTAAATTGTGTATCATAAGTAATTGCAAAATTATTGATACCAGTATACTATTCAAAGTTTAAAATTAATTAAATCTGCATCGATTTCACACTTAATATACAATATAGAAACTAGTTATCTGAAAAACATTAACAAGTTGAGCACTATGTCAATTATTAGCCTTCACATACTGGCAGCGACTCCAGACATATTATAGAGCAATAATGTTGATCAACTCCGCACTGAGAAGGTTACCTACTTGTATAAGTCAGCAGCTTAAAAAGCCCTGAGAGTTAAACTTATTACTGTAGGGACCAATATACCTCTGTAGATATTGTGTCTGTGTCGTGCAAGCTCTACAGCAGTCCGTCATTGTTATATCTCCCTATATATTAGGACTAAAGGACTATTAAATGCCCATGTAATGTCCTAGCCACTCATTACCACCAATTTACAAACAGTGACAGGCGTTGTTATTGCGGCAAATAAGCACATCCTAGTGGGCCATCCTCTGGTAATGCTATTATAATGATCCTACGTTTCATATAAGTCGACATATTGATTACCAAACCACATGCAGATATTTGTCCAGTTCTTTTCCACCCAGATGATGGATAAAGAATGCCCCATATGTGCATCTCATGCATAATTAATTCCAGGATATCAAACTAGCGATCTAGCCTAGGGTATGACAGTAAAGTAATGAGTAGATCACTCGTCATTAACACAGTGTGTGGAGCTTGCACAATGGCAGGAAGCAGCCAGTCACTGCCACCGAGACAGGTGGTTTACAACTGGTGTAACATCCTACAACCCTGAAGGGAGTTTTTATGGAAGACACTGGGTCAGTAAGTGCCAACAGGGATTATCTCCCTTTATATCACCAGGTTACCACGACATATTAGCAAGGTGTTTGTCTATTAACTATTTTCAAGGCTTCCTTATGAAAGCTAATTACGTGTGTGTGCGGTACTGGTACAAGTCTGCCATCTGCCCAATGGCTGAGTGACACTGATCCTAGTCTGGCATTCTGGTCTAGGGGTCAGAAGACTGGATCAAGTTGTCACCATATGTTGGCATCAAGGAAGCAGTTTCTCATCAGTGTTTACAAGTCTGACTTCACTGATGGTTGAGTTCACCTCCAAACAGCATGTTTTGATACTGGAGTGCTTAGTTTCAGCTTGAATGATAATGAAAATGGTTTCAACAATACACTTCTTGTCATGTATACAAAACATCCCACGTTGCCGTTCTGAGAACCACTAATGAAATTAACACGGTCTGGAGGGTTTTGAGGTGTTCTGTAACTGAAATATGCTCAGACATAGATCTGACACCAGGAGTAGAACCTCGACAAATACCAGAGTATGGCAGTCAAGCCGTCTTTGGTAATGTTCCCAATTCCTGTCATCACAGCTGCACGGAGGGCTTCATAAATGGAGCCCTGGATGGACTTGCTGATGTGTTTTGTCCTAAAGAGGTCATTTAAAATGATTGAAACCTCCTTCTTGAAGACCTTCATGCCCACATGTGTCTACACCTAGACCAGGGACAGCTGTGGTGTAGGTGTCCAGCACGTCTCTACACCAGGTCCTGGTAAGGAAACCTGCCCTGTGGCGGTCTGGCCTGGGTTTACAAGGAGAACTTGGGGCAACTTGAAATCAAATCCAGAGTCACTATGTTATTTATCCACAGGAAGCACTGACCATGAGAACTGCGACTTGGAAGTCAGAATTGTTTTGTTTTTTTATACTGATGTATATTTTGGCATTAACAATAATGTTCAGTTTGTACATTTAGAGTACACACTGCAAATAGAATCTGTTTGGGACAAATGTTCTATTACCATTATAATGATGATTATTGTTAATACTTAGTTAAAAAAAATTTAAAAAATATTATTATTAATTATCATTGGTATAGTTTTTCCTTTAATATATATTTATTATCATCATCCTTATTATTTTATCATTTCAAAACTAATGAGTATCAAAGATAAAAGAACAAATAAAATTGAAAACCATTCAGATCAATCCATTAATAACTGCGAAAATTAATTTATCATAAAACAAACTGCACCACATCCTTTGCAACTAAAGGCCAACGAGAAACATCTAATCACCATCATATCAATAATGTTTGAAAAACAATGATTTTAATTTCCAGCCACATAAACAATTACATTAGCCATGTACAGTAAAAATAGAAATTGAAGCACTCTGGGGAATATGAAGATAATTATAGCACAATGGTATTGCTATATGAACCACAAATGCCTAATAGAACTGGCATCGCTAACACTCATGGACACTACCCATTATACCTCACATCCAATTGCAGACGTAGTCTTTAGGGGAATATGTTTAATGTACAATGCTGTAACATGACCTGCAGATAGATGTAATGATGGTAAGTTAATTGATCATGTATTTTCATGTTGTTTAACGGTATACAGAATGTACTACACCCAAGGGAAAGAACTGTTGCCTGTGTGAAGGTTCTGTCTGAAGTCTGGGGAGACAAAGAATCTGACAATGCTCTTTACTGGGTGAGAGGGCAACGGGATGTCTAATGGCAGGACAAATTGCTGTGACTGTGCTGTACGCAGACAGTGCACATCCAATACTGTCTGCATATAAGACTTTAGCAATCCGTCATTCAGACGGCGTCACATATATATATATTATATAGACCTGTTTAATGCTCAACCGGCTTACCTTGACAGGAAATGGTGTGATAATTAACGGAGACTTATCCCATAACTACTAGTAATTCCAAAGAGATAGTTTACACTAGGTTACAGCAGATTGTCCTGGGTTATAGCCCAGCAATGATTATGATCATCCGCGGCCGTTCAACTGCTTTATGTGTTTATCAAAAGCCCACATTGGTGACCATATACTATAGACATCCTGTACGACGGGTCATTCGTAGGCTCGCTAACAACGTCTGATTGTATGAAATTTCTCGGTGAATGTTGTCAGTTCTGCGACAAATCAAGACATTAATTTGAATTTATTATGGCAGTTGCAGTTAACTGTCCACTCGTAAATACTACATCATTAGTGGAAGTTTGTATTCATGACCATCCTTCAACATGGTCAAAAAGTCGCAGCAGTTATCCAAATTACAGACGTTTCCGTATCCAGTGACACAAGGCTAGTATTAATAGGAAAAGAAAAATCCAATACCACCCAAAGACACATAAGTAATGGGTTCTCTGGGAAGAATATTGGTGCTTTTTCAATGTTAATTTGATAAAGTACGACTGGATTGGCGATAATGTTGGAGAACCCATACATAAAAAACTAGCATTGATAGGAAAGTTGAATATATCTCCTAGCAAATGAATAGCTGTTGGTTGTAATCAGGATATGTGGCTGGAGAGGGGAAGAGGGTAGCCATGAATGTAGTTATTTATGTTGTAACCAGCAGTTGTGTGGTGTAGATGTCTGCGTGATGAGAAGGTTGTGAAGACTGCTGGTGGTGTAGGACCAGGATAAGCATACCATTGCCAACCATTGCCAACCATAACTCAGGAAACGCATGAACACCATTCTATATTATTACCAATTTCACTTCATCTACAAATCTATTTGATCTACTATTGGATGTCAAACATTACACTATTATTTCATTTGGAATATCATTTGTAAACATTTTCATGAATAAATATAAGTGATAAAGTTCTAATTAATGCAGTATATTGATATATTCTGGGCCTGAACCAATTTTGATTCAAAATTGATACCTGTAGCCGGGTGTGATTTAATTTACTTGTAGTTGTTGTGCTTAAGGATATCCATAACTTCTTGCCATAATGATATAATATTCACAGACACAGTAAGCAAATCAATACACTATCTACTATATGTATGTCACTGACACACACACACACTGATTGGATCTGCAACAGAAAACAGTGCATCTCATGACAGATGTCCACGATGGCGATATATATATTGACCAATCAGAATTAAGGTAATTGCAGACTATTGTGACATCATTGTCTGTTTTTATTGCGCCATGTTAGGATTAGATGAGTAGATATTTCTCATTTAATATTGAAGGAAAGAAATTAAATCTTGTATTCATTTCCTGGACTTAGATATTATCAGTGCATGTCACCCCCGCAATGGTCTCATGACTTCACAGAGAAAATAAAAGTGTTGTCGATGTGGATTTTCTAGGTATTGACAGACTATCTGGTGTGTACTAGGTGCACTAATACCTTCCTTGAAAGGAATACACATCAAAGAGAACTTAATGATTTAATGTCTTGCGTTATGAATGATTAATTCAAAGCACCCTATGGGTCAATGGCTCTATACACATGTCGTAATGCTAGGAAACAGTTGATGAAATATGAATGTTATCCAACAGGTTCCTAACAAACCTCAAAGAAGAGTGATTATTAATGTCCTGCCGTTTAGAGGAAATATCAATGACTCCTCGGCAGGACGTCCTGACTGCATCCAGTTGGAACAAGAAGAGGACTGTTCAACTAAGGACACCAACTGAGGCTTCAAGAAGCCGTGCTTCCCTATTTTTCTTTATTTCTTTTGTATTGGAGTTTAGAGTAGCTTTTTAGAATTTTTCACTATCATCATGACTTTATGGCAGGAGGAAACTTGCGACATCCGTAGCACTGAATCTTGTAGTAAACCTGCGAGCACCAGCTGGTACTAACAGACCAAGGATGATGTCTGTATTGCCAATCTACAGACAATGCATCCTATCAATATCGCGTCAGAAATGTAACTTCCGTGAACATTGATGCCGGCCCCCACTTGGGCAGGATTTGAACTCGGGACATTTGGCTCTGAATTTCAAACGTTCTACTGCTGTGCTACGACCTGCCTGCCATACTTCAATCCTCAATGACTCAGACTTTCTTTCTTACACTACTTCTCTAACCCTGAGCAATATCCTTATCAGGAATCCTGTTCTGAAGACAATCTGGATGATGTGTATTCACAAACTATGTATTACATATATTCCAATCGAAGGATTTCTTATAAATTGTTTGTGGGATTGAGGTGTAGAGCAAATTTCAAGAGTATTTCATATACATGTATGATGGCTTGTCAGTTTAGGGCAAGAGGAAACTCACAACATTCATGTTGCAGTAAACCTGTGAGCACTGGCTGGTACTGATAGACAAAGGATGAAAACTCCATTTTGCACGGTATAGACTGCACATCCTATCGTGATTGTGTCAGAAACGTAACTTACATGAACACTGATACTGTGCTGAAGTCTACCATTGTGCTATCACCCACTCCATATGCCCATTACAGAGATGCCATGAAATGTTTGGATTTGGGTTTTGGGGACAAATGTCAGATGCATGGTCGAGTAGCTACAGAAACTGGAAAGTGAAATTTATGAATTATGAAAACAAACGTCCTAGGTAATTTCCTGATGAGAGAGATATGGCACCATGTGATATTATATTAAAAGGGCACATCGCCATGGCAACTGTGAGAAAGAAGTATCACAGACAAAGGGTAGCGATTAGATCCGTTTTAACTATCAATCAAAATAAATTGAATATTCATGTCTGAGATTCACAGAAATCTTCACATTAAAATAGAACCCTCCTCCAGTTATCCAATTTCATAGCTTTGCTGACATTTCACATTTCATACGGAGACATACTTCTGACTAATTTATTCCCATGACTGCGAATGACATCATGGTTACAGCTAGAAACAAACCGGTCTACACAGTACAGGCAGTCAATCTTGTTAGACGAGAATTATTGGTCAGAGATCTTTGAAAGTCTATACGTAGTATGACTGCTCTTTTCATTTTTCAGTTTGCAGGTGTTTGAATTTATATATTCGTGAAAAATAGAAATCACTTATTATTTGATAGCAGTGTGTTGTCTGTCCTTGATGAACCAACACTAAATATTCATTATGTGACACATATATTTTCTAAAAAATAAATATTTTCATGTTTGAGAAAATCTTACCATTTTCAAACATTATTTCAACTTATTTACCAATTCTTATAATAATTATTTGGTTGAAAAACTAAAAGGTCTGCGTTATATATGCAACTGCATAATCAAGCTGAAATTTATTTTAGCATTTTGTTCTTCAACTGGAGGCAACCAGAAATGTAAGTATAGTTCATCCAACAGAGACAGATTTTATTAGAAGAATATTTCTGAAAATATAAAAACAGTATTTCTGATGAAAGCATTAACAATTATTATCATAAATTTTTGGTTCATACGAAGTATGGTGAATAACTAAAGAATGTGAATCTAATAATATCCAAAGACTACTACTAGCATATTGCAAACATTCATTATTAGCCTACCTACATTATACGTACCATCCATGTACATACATTAATATAAGTACTTGATCATCTAACCAATAGGTATTTGATCATCTAAGCTAGCGGTATCTACAACCTTTATCTATGTATGTATTAGATTAATGGTCCAATATATCTGTCAGCTATGACAACATGCCTTATAATCCTTGCTACTCACAAGTTGTAAACTTGTGCGACGTCATCCCATTCATGTTCTGAGTATGCTCCAAGCAGCAATGTTTATCACTGGTATCAAATCCTACTGTCAACAAAACATTCACTTCACAGCAAAACGTCACTTTCAACAACCTGTAAACTCCCGTTAAACCAGCGTAGGAAATCCTCAGTCAGGCGAAGGGCTCAGTACGGAGCTTCAATCACAGTACACCACAAGCCTTGCAACACAGCATGTGAGGTAAAAATAAAAACCAGTCACAGATGGACTGGGAACATTCTCATTAACACATAAACTGCAGGTGTGAGAGCATGTCGGAACACTGCCGAGTGTCCATAACAACGATACATCACAAAGAGGTTCAAGTGGCGTGTGGATAGGTCGAGGGAGAGGGGGGGCCTAGAGCATGGTTGTCGCTTGGCCAGGTAACGCAGACACGAACTCCACGCAGACACGAACTCCACGCAGCTTGTCCTACTCGTAAATCTGTAAACAAACTGGGTGAAGCATCATTGGCTCTCTCAGCCACCCGAGCCGTGATGCCGTCCCGATGTGTGGCACGTGCCGAGAGGACGCCACAAAGGATCGGAGTCATCGAACAGTGATAAGGCACGTGACAGCAATTCACCAACACAGAACCAATCAAATTGGGATTAAGAGATTATCTGGTATTATTTATTTATGTATAATAAATTTGAGAGTTTTATAAAATAATTAATAATGTTATCGATAGGAGTGTTATGTTCCAAAGGCTTTTTCTCAAGATAGCAAGCTTAATATCAGAGCAATATTCATTCATCATCATTATGGTTAGTATTATTATTAAGATTATCATCATTATTATTATTACTATTATTAATATTTACAATTTATTTTTAAATGTTCTCTTAAACAGCTTCAACCATAAATTTTAATTCAATTATAACCAAATTAGTAATGATTATTTTGAGAACATCAAAATGTAGAAAAGAGGACCAATAAAAATGGAAGTTCAACCCTTTCATAAACCATATCTCATATTAAATGCAATTTGATATTAAGATTGGACAAAGTGTTTCCCTAGCATGTTTGAAGTGTTTCGGCAACTAATGGCAAGCCTAATTGACCCCAATGTTATTTAGCCTCAGAAGAAATCTTAGTGAAGACCTTCACACTACGGATTCCTCTGTCCTCTCCCGGCCACCACAAATATGGAAAATTTACATTAAGAAAACAAATGATCATGAATTCACAGAAGAGAATAATTATTGCCATATTTCTTCTGTTTGAACTATTAATATGAACGGTTCTGAGGGGTTTCTGGAAACCCTTGTGAGCGAGGTGAGGAGGTGGTCCATGTGTGTGAAGGTGTGTAACCTACTTGACCTTAAGGTCATGTACCAGGAGACAACACACCCCCCTCACACCCCTCCCACTTCCCCATCCCCAGGGATACCCTACCCAACCCCACCACCTTTCCCACCCCCAGGGATACCTCACCACCACCTGTGAACAATATCTGCTTGACATCAGCATAAACAAGGTTAATGATAAAGATCTTCATGCAAACATCTTCCTTATATATACTAACATATTAAATTTAATTGTATATTGGTAGGAATCTACATTTAGCCAATTAGAATTTGAGTTGTATACGTTGAAATGATATGATTATTTTTCATTCTCCTCACCTTATCATGTAGATACATGTACTAGTAATACATTTCTTCTCTTATTAAAATATATATTTATTTGTAAATCATAAAAATAAACGATATTTAAGTAAACTAGCCATCTTCACTTCATAAGATACTATTACTGCCATAAATCTATTTTCTTTTGATGGCAGTTTGTTTTGATCTGTAAATTATCAAAATAAATGATACTAAAGCAAATATTCTAACATCTCTGTGCTGTTTATATCGCTAGAAAATGCCACTTTACAAATCAATATTTTTTTTATTATTTAAAGAAAGCATTAAACTTGAACACTCAAACATATACCATCCCTTAAACCTTCGTCAGCGTCATCGACCTTCTCCCAGCATGCATTACAGAAGCGTCAATCGTGCGTAAGCCCAGGCTAGACATATTGAAATGAAAGCCACATCGTGTGTAAAACCCGCGTCATGTACCTGCCAAATATTCCAATGAAATCTACAATATTCTTCACACTCAGAGGACTGCTGCAATTACACTCTGGCAAGCAATCAATAGTCCCCAGAGTTTGTCTCCTGCCTTACCACCCCTCTTCCCCCGAACCTGTCTCATCTGTCTCCAATCTCAATGCATTCCTCATTTCAAAATTGAGGCCAAGTTGCAGTGAGATTCCTTCCAGCAAAATTAAATAGCCTTGTACGAACCACAAGCCTTGCAGAGAGAGAGAGAGTAGCTACCAGCAGATTGGGTGTTTCCATGTCACTGATAGAAGTTCCACACAAACAGAATGGTATCACTGATAGAGATTTAATACAAGCAGATAGATCCTAATAACAAGACTGATTCAGGGATTTCAGGTAATAATAGTAATGTGTGTGCTCATACTGGTAACCGTTAGTCTGTCTCACAGACCCTGTTCTCTAATACTCCTATTCCAAATAGCGCCTATGGACAAAAGCAAGTCTAGATTTTCTGGAGAACAGAGAAGCTCCTTTCATATATAAATATTATGCCCATCAGTAGATTTTATTAAAAATAATTTACATTCATCCTCTGACACTATTGATAGTCTATGGTAACTGTATCAGTTTGCTCTAATTTTCCTTCTCAACACCCTGGGAAGTAAATCATTCAAAGATTATGAATGAGTATTAATAATTAACAGAAAATTCCAAAGACAATATGAATAACAGCATTTAGTATCTTTATTATTTTCTATAAAAAAAATAATCTTTTTATATCCTTGCACTTTTGACAGGCGGCATTGAATTTGTTTATGTTTATCTAAAACTGTTTGCAAAATTACCAACCAAGGTCTTTCATAATTGAATTTGTTTATGTTTATCTAAAACTGTTTGCAAAATTACGAAAACTATCTTAATTTGTGATAATTGCCTGAATCAAGTGTCTCAACTGTGTGGATAATTAGCAATTCAAACATAAAACTCAACTCAGCATGACAGTCAAATTCATCATGCTATCTCCTGTCTCAGCCTCGGAAGAGCTCAGCAAGGGGGAGTAATCAGTGCCAGAATAAACATGTTTTTCAAACAGGCAGGCTAATTTATTAAGCCTGATTAACATATTTACTGTAATGTGATCTGCGTATTCTAATTATAAATATGTTGTCCTTGTCAAGAGGCATTATACCATTTATAGCCATGGGGGTTCTTTGTCTCAAAATATGACAAAATTGAAGGTGCTTGGCTTTGGTAATATTTCAGAATCTCTGGTGGTTGATCCACAGAAGGTTGAGTGGGCAGGGTAAGAGGGTAAGGGGAGGAAGTCTGGTGAGAGAGAGAGAGAGAGAGAGAGAGAGAGAGAGAGAGAGAGAGAGAGAGAGAGAGAGAGAGAGAGAGAGAG
>JAULBP010171776.1:0-14631 GCA_032355345.1 Lepetodrilus pustulosus | reverse complement strand
ATCTGACCCAGCCTTATATCCGAATCCGCTCTGTATCGAACAGCCTTATATCTAGGGGGCACTGTATATATATTCAACCAATTATTTTACCTAGATAATATCTTAGTACATCATGACAGGCAGGCAGCATTAAACAACCAATTATGATCTAGACAATCAGTAATATTAAAATGTGAACATCTTTTGCATTATATTTACTACAAATAGTCATTTTATATTGTAAAATAAAAGGGGTATAACATTAGGTATGCTTTATATTGCTTATCTAAACACAGATCATCCCCCACCCCACAAGAAAATAGAAAAAGAAAAGAAGTCATGCCCTGACATTTATGCACTCTCCTTCTTTTAACTTTGTGCACCCATTTATTATTCTTCAATAACCTGTCCTAATTCATAGGTAATCATTACGGTTTATGTTTCCATCTGGTTAATATTTACACCATGTAATAAACCTGTTATGACACATTCAACCAGTATCTGTTTTTAATGTTATCGTTTATTTCTTTCAGACTTGAGTACCCTACCATGGTCACGGAAAGGTAGATATACACTTTTAAAAACTATTCTAGAAGATAGCATTGCGTCCTTAAGTGGGAAATTAACAATAACATTTGTGTAGTAAGAAAGTCTGCCATTGATACATCATTGTGGACAGATGTGTAATCATTCGTCATGTAGGAATGTGACTTCAAATAAATGAAAATGTCAATAATTCTTTCTTTAAATATTAAATGTAGACAGTTTTAGAAAGTGGACAATGAAAATAGATATATATTTCTAAAATACTCTCTTTCATTACAGACATTTTACGTGATGGCCGCCAAATATCAAACAGTCAAGGTAAGTTTTTTAAATGATATTATTTCTTAGTGTCTATGCAATGTTGACCAATTCATAATATGGCCAGTTCAATTTGACTACAAACTTCATCAATCCATCTTGCTCAAATTCTTGCAAAATCTCCCAAGTATAGTTGTGATGAAAATAATAAAAAAAACATGTAATGTAATTATTTTGGACTAATCTTGTCTACATCTCTACCATTTGAGTCATACTTATTACAATACCCGATGAAGATTTCTTGTACTCATCCCATTATTTATTGTAAGTCTGTATTAATTAACCTATCAGAACCTGTTCCCCTCCAAGGTAACCTATCAGCCAATCAGAACATGGCAATTCTTTAAATATTGGCATAGCCTAATTAGCCGTTTGGAAAGTTTCTGATAAACAATACACTGCAAGACAATTGTAATGCAGGTGACAGTTTTATATTCAGGTATAATTGATGTTGTGAAACCATATGCGTGGAAGAAATGCAAACATGGATCTTCTGGATCAACGCTATCGTATGTTTACATGTGAAAGAGCTTAAGTACATTTCGAGGGGATACATGTGGCTTCATGATAGGTCTGAAAAACATGTCTATTTATTTAGCAGTGATATATATTGTGTTATTTGACCATTCAAAGTATATTATTGCTGTTATCAAGGTGTGACATAATGGTTTACTACTGGTCTAGTGGAAACTGTCAGACACAAACTCTTTTGGCCTGTGTTAAATCCTCTTACATTTCCTGGTTGGTGAATTAATGAAATAGAAATCATTGCTGTTGAATTAATCGTACAAAAATATTGTTGGTGAATTGATAGTACAGAAATATAGCATTGTTGGTGAATTATAAAACAGAAATATCATTACTAGGGAATGATAGTGATCCAAGACGATGATTGCTGAACCAAATATATGTCAAATCATTAAAGCTAATTTTATATATATTTATCGTTATTACAGTCTCATTAAATGCACTTTACTGTACAGTAACAGGAATCTGTAACAAGTTAATTTTTAGTGTTATGTTCACTGCAAGTATGTCTAAGTAATTGACATTCGCATCAATTTATCATATTTCTTTATAATTGTTTGCACTTTCCTTCACAAAACCATTTGAAAAATGCTGAACACAGAAACGTATATGTGTTGGTACATAACATTAAAAACAATGGTGGACATCCACATCGCGCGTCACATGCCAGCAGTATTCTTGTCCCTGTTATCTTTGACCTCTGACACCAGGTTAACAATTGTAACACAGTTTTATATACATGATTGTTGCCGGTTCTGGGTCATACCAACTTAGGTCATGATAACCTAGTCGGGCTGGAACTAGAATTCCCATCACGTCAATTTCACACAATGGTGTTACAAGTAATTTGCCCGAATTATGCACCATTCGGAGTTCTCAATATGACAGCACTTTAATGGCAATGTGGGGTCTAAATCACTTTTTAATAGGCGCCACTGACTGCTGTTACAGCATCAGATAGAGAAGAGCATCACAGTTTTCTCCATTTTGAAACTTTTGTTTGCTATATAAATCGCCCATTTAATTTCATGATAATTGTTATGTAAGATGTCTGAAGTTCATGAGGCAGAAAGTGTAATGGTTTGAACTTATTAGCTTCATGTAAAATCCATAACCTTCACGCAAAAAATAGATTAGAGAGTCTTTCATGCTATCAGCTATTAAACGTGGTGTAAGTACATGTATGACTTGATTGCACTCACTACTAGCAGTATGTGGAGGTAGAGTGAAGTGGCACGGGCATTCTCCATGTATTAGTAAACATAAGCTAATGTCAAACTAAAGGTGCGTTTAGTATGACCAAGGCTTATGAGTGGCTTGTAAGCCGCTTACTAAACTAGCCACTGTCTCAGGTGTCGTATGAACCGTACATTGGATCGGGCAGGAACCAGTTTAGCTCAGCGGCTTATTCATCGTTGGTCAGATTGAACGCACCTCTGGCCTCTGTATCTTTCTTAATTGTAATTACAATCAGACCATATTCTTTCAAGTTAGTATAATTGAAACTGAACATTCTAATTTTTTTATTTATGCCAAGACTACGGTGTAAGTAGGATCTTTTTTTTCCTCAAATTGTAGGCCAGGGTATTGTTTCTCGAAGCTCTCGTGTCCACTACGAAACTTTGGTACTGATGTAAGTCCTTTACCGTGATGTATAATAGATCGCTACCATCTAGTATTATGGTCTTGTAGTAGATATGAGAGCTTCGAGAAATAATTCCCTGGCTATAACTGGTGATGCAAACTGTACACTGAAATTATTAACTCTGATAAGTGATTTGTAATTGGGAGACTAGTTTTCATGAAAGGTTTCTATCATTTGCTGTCATGGGGAACATTTGATTGTTTTACTTGTTTACAACTATCTCTGATATGCATAAAGGCAAGTGAAAGTATTACAACATGTTCATAGTTAAAAAGTATACATGAGAGGTGTTTCTAGTCTATTACCAATTTAACAAAATTGTGAATAGTATGGTAAATCTATTTCTCAATGGATATCATTTACTAAAAGATTTTTAATATTTTTCAAAGTTTTCAACGAATGGTGTGAATGGTAAATCTATTACTAAATGGATATCATGGTAATAGGTATCAATGATAAATGTGACACTAAATGCCAAACTAAATCTCGCACTAGATGCGGCAGTAAATGTGACGGTCAGTTTACACCAATAATGATAAAGTACATGAAATACAAATATTTATCGTGAATATTGTGACAATATTGATTCATTTATCTCTATCTATAACAAGTAATGCTGAAATATTCCTACATGTGGTGATCACCGCCAACTCATTCACACTACATGTCAGCAGTAACTCACTTACACTGACTTTAGTGAGGAAAAGCTTTTATCTATGGTTATCGTTTTAGTAATTGATTGTGGATGCTTATAATAGAACTCTAAAACCGTTTTTCTCTCAGTTGGTATATATATATCTATAAATAACCCACTATAGACATCTATGATACTCGTAGCATCTCTATGGGATACACTTTCAACAGCTGTTATAACGTCTATCCTAATAGTCCTACATAATACCCAATCTACTTGATGTACGAAATATTCCATGACATTTTCCATTTGCACGATGAATGCATTTTAACTTGATACCAAGCCTGTGATCAAATTCCAATTGAAATTTCACACACGCATGTTCATGTTCATTTTCAATGGCATGCATATTTGAACACTGAGGCATAAAAACGTCGCTGTTCCAGCGTTACGCATTGCGTGATGAATGTCTACTCATCACTGAGCAGCTTCTTTACTGGAAAATAGGTGTTACATAACACATTTTTTATATGGTTTCTTTTTTTAAATTGTTATTATTAAAAATTGTAATAAAAGAAAATCTGAAATAGCTTTGTAACATTCTGAGATAATGATAAGGGTCTATATGAAAGTGTTTAAAAAAATTTGAACTGGTTACATTGACAAGAGAAACATTACCATTTCCACGTATTATATGCATATTTTTATCTATTTTTCTAGAATATGCAATTTTTTTTTGTGTGCATTTGACTTGTATTGTGCATTAAGGTATTGATTTCTCAGTTGGATTTCAACAATTTCACATTCAGTTTCAGAGAAATTCAGTAAAATATTCATCTGGATGTATAGCTTTGTGTTTGGTACCTACGTAAAAGTAATGACAGGTTTATCAAAGGAAGTAATTAATAAAAAATATGTGTACAGCTAGGTCACATCATATATTTTTTATTGTAGATAATGGATAACTAATTAACCTATAATTGATGGCAAAGACATGCTTGACTGTTGATGAAAACCCTTTCACTGTATTTAATGTGCAGTACAATATGCCTTTTTACACAATTATTATTTTTGTGAAGCAAATATTCAATTAAACCTTTGAAATAGCATGTGAGCCGTGGTCTCTTTTTAATCATGTGCACTAATGATAGAATTACTTTACTCTTGCAACAGATTTATAGTACATGTATTTGGTTAATTTTGGTTTATATAGACAATAATAACAGGTTTACGTATTTATTATTCTATAAATTTGAAAATCTATACTTTCAATGAATGACTTTGTTGTGCATAGAACTTTTAGTAAAACTATACCTTCTTAGGTTGAAGACAATTTGATATGGTAATGAACCAAGAATAAATATATTTAATGTGATAATGTTTTAGTAACATCCCAACTTTGAAAATGACATGGAATATTGCTGATATAATTAATTAACCTTCTGCCTGCCAAAGGCAACCAGAGATGCCCCAGGGGTATTGAGATTAATCCAGCATCGAGAAGGTTAACATTATCACTACCGAAGGTCGCAACAGATACGACATGACGAAACTGCGTGGCATTTGGTTAATGTAGTACAGTACGAGTTCCTATGCTTGCAGGTTTTCACATTATGTTTGACTTGCATCTACCTACTGTCTTTCCATCAACTACTGCTTACCATACTTCTTCTTACTTCCTTTCTACCACTTACTATCGTGAAGCAGACTTTGAAAGCTAAGACGGACGTGCCTATGAAGCAAATTGCCACCTGACGAACAAATAAACATTGCATCGAAAACTGGACCACTGGTAAATTCAAACACAGCTGATTGTATCCAAATATTTAATATTGAAATTTGAAACAGTAATTTGATGAGGGACGGAAAAAAAATTTCTCCAAATAAGACAAAAATGCTTTACGTCCACAAGCTTGTCAAATATATCAGCGACTTACAGTCTGAGTGTATGGATTTGTAAAGGTAGAATGTTTGTCCTGCCTATCAAACAGAGACTAGTCTTTGTTAGGGGGGCGCTGCATTGCGTAACCAGGTATGCTTAATTTTGTAAACAAATGATGAACAGTGCCCGAATTGCCTTTCTGAACTGCAGTGTATCAACAAGGGTCTGGTCGTCGTCGGCGCACCAGAGTCTGCAGGACAACAAGTCGCAGGTTGGCTCCCTGTGGCAGACAGTACTCTTAGCCGATACGTCCGTCCTGAGGTCTCGCCGCTAGCTGGCAAGGAAATGGGTGCATTCTCTGTTATTTGGAGAAGAGCACGCAGTGTCTGTGGGTCTATGTCTAGGCTGGGCTGGTTATTGCGGGAGGAGAGCTTGTAACAATCACCAGGGTTGCGTTCAAACTCACTAAGCTGCTTTAAGCTAAACTGGTTCCCTGTGTAATGTATTGTTCCTAAGACTTCTTAGACAGTGGCTAGTTTAGTATTCCACTTATTAGTGGCTAGTAAGCCTTGGCCAGTTTGAAGACACCCCAGGTGTTATGACATCTGTGAGCTAAGGTTGTTGATGGATGAATGAAGGAAGGATAACTGTGTAGAGGATATAGATATGTGCTTCCTGTCATATTTTGGGAGAGATCCTGAAACAATTAGGCCCTGGGATTACGGAATTGCTCAACTCAAAGTTTTGTTTAAAAATCTCCATATACAATTTGAAAATGAAATCATACTCAAAAAGTTTCAAAATCTTGGGGCCAGGTGTTACAATAAGATTCATGGGTTACCGCTAATCAGAGATGAACCAAGGGTGATAACTGTGTACTGTACATATCGTCGGTACATATCAATATTTACTTATATTCCATGGAGAAGCTTCAGGACCTACATAATTTTTTGGGGGATTATTTTAGCCTTCAGAAGAAAATGTTTTAGAAAAATGGAAAAACCATCAAACATGACTTGATCTTTTATTATTTTTTGTTTGTTTACACAAGTATCAGTAAGGTTTGATGAAGTCAATAATACTGTCTGTAAACAGACAACCAAGTTGGTTTGGCCTAATACAAGAGCCTCACTACAAAGTAAGGTTATACCCTTACAACCAATCATCACATGTATAAGAGTATTCAATCTTTTTTAGAAAAAGATATGATGCAATTATCAGTCATGGTTCTTGAAGGAATCCTTAATGCGTGCCATCTGATAGTTCAGTATGGTTCTCCATCAACCATTTCACTGGCATGCTGGAATGTTACATATATTATTAACGATACACATATTTTTTTAATATTATATTTATTTCACTGACTACAACAAATGTATTGGCCATCATTCACACTCGAATGGAATCAGCACTTTCTGCTCCTTTAAGACGAGGGAACTCTTGGTCGATGGAGCTTTTCCCGAGGATACGATTCTTAATTCACACCTGTCTGTCAGTTTTCTGCCACACGGCGTTAACACCGGGTCAGTTGTTGCCGAGATGTGCTACTACGAAATCAATCATTAATTGAAATACTTCACAGAACATCTCTTGGTGGACGAGGAGAGGCTTGTATTCCAGTAGGCATGAAGAGTTCGGGCGAGATTTCATGTCAACCATTCACCACGCGTCAACTTGTCACGAACACTCCACACAACTTCCATGTGAACATCGGTAAACCACCTAAAAGTGTGGCATATGAATTTTGTAATGTCTATTTTTAATCCTATAAATATGCGTATACACACTCAAAAGAATTTGGGATAGTTTGATATACTATGGTGGTAGACAAGACAAGGGTTTGGTTTTATGTTGGAGTTTTCTCAGAATTTACGTAAGTTATTGTTAAAAGGCAGTTATGTATACAGTAGGCTTCCTTTCTTCTAGGGCTGTTGATGTAGGTAGGGGTTGACTTCTCCTGAGGCTGTTGATGTAGGTTGGCTTCTCCTGGGGCTGTTGATGTAGGCAGAGGTTGGCTTCTCCTGGGGCCGTTGATGTAGGCGGTTTATTTCTCCTAGGGCTGGTGATGTAGGCAGAGGTTGGCTTCTCCTAGGGCTGTTGATGTAGGGGGTTTACTTCTCCTGGGACTGTTGATGTAGGTTGGCTTCTCCTGGGGCTGTTGATGTAGGGGGTTTACTTCTCCTAGGGCTGTTGATGTAGGCAGAGGTTGGCTTCTCTTGGGGCTGTTGATGTAGGGGTTTTACTTCTCCTAGTGCTGTTGATGTAGGCAGGGGTTGGCTTCTCCTGGGGCAGTTAGTATACAGATCACCCTTCGTTGATCAGCACCAGCCATGGTTTCCGAGTCACACTTTAATACTTAATGCTAATATGTGCTCAATACGGCATGTGAATTGCTGCAACACGACCCAGAATACTGTAGTAAACAGTGTTGAACCACAAGCCCCAAAAGGATAGAGATCTTTATTAGTGGATCTCGCAAAACCCAATTTATTGATCTTAAAATACTCATTCAGAAATCCACAACTGAGTTGCCATTATTTAAAATGCTCCCACACTGCATATATTGCAATAATAGATACATTTTTATTTAAAGAAAGCATGCATTTGAGGTGTGAGGAATGAAGACAGGAGCATGTAACTTGTTATGGATGCGTGGCCCGATTCCCAGAGCATTTACAGTAATCAATTTTTTGTGTTTACACAAGTAATTAGCTCGTCAAGTTTCAGGGGACGGGGTAATCACATCGTAAGTGACCTCTTGTGAAATAATTGAGAGAAGAACCTTTGTCAATGATCAAACAAGCACATTTTAATCCAAATTTTTGCCACTTGAAGAAGGCTGTGTAAGAGTCAAGATCGCGATAGTTTATTCGCCGTTCTTCATAATATTCTCAATCTTCTCCTCGTACATGTTGCGAACACATTTGTGAAGTTAAGGATGCTATTTTCAATATGACTTCATTTTTTGGGGGTTTGACACAAATTTCAAATTGATTTCACAATTGAAATATGCATTCATATTTCTTTCATCTACAACTCGTTATGAATTCTTTCTGTTCTTTGTGTGTTTTTTTCAATAATGAATTATCTGAATTATTCAGGTCATATATTTTTTTGCTATCTCAATTTAGAATACAATTTTATTGTATGATCATAATTAATTTCTTTAACTTTATTATAATGATTTTAATTAATTTCTTTATATCTAATTACATTTCACATTAAATTAATACTGATACATTCATTGTCAGTGTGTACACTTTAAATATTGATTAAATTTTAATTAAATTGGTTCATAATAGACATGAGACCTTTTATCTCTAAAATATTCCTTGTCAAGATCTTTCATATTTTACCTTATATAAAAAAAAATATATCTCTTATTTTTTTTTTTTTGATGTATACATAGTATTAATACTGTTTTATTTTAATTGGTATCTTAATTTCCAATTGACCAAGTTCTCAAATCATATCTTATATATGGAAATGTTTTTCATTATATTATTGTCACAGTATCTCCTGCCATTGAACATGAATAACATAAAAATGAGTCAGTATGTGTTGTATGATATATAGTATATCTTATATCTTTGTGATCTATTCCTAATGGAACATTATGGTGACCCCACTCATAAATATATTTGACATATGATAACTTTTTATATTTTCTGATAACATTTTCGACAACATATGATAATAGATATTGTAATTTAAAAAATATAATAATTTGCATTGATAATGTCTATTTGGTGACAACACCTGTTTTTATCATTAGCATTAAATAACAATACAAAAAACAATGAGGGTTCCTGAATGTATGTGATACATGTATTTTCTTTCTACGCTGATGTGTGGCTTTGGCATCCGATATCAGGGACATTGGGTTACAAATGTCCAATTGGCTTGGCAACAACTGTGGAATGTTTTTTTTTCTTAAATTGCTTGCTGAGGGTTTCCGTTTAGATGCCTTGCTGGGAAAAAAACAACCCACATTGCAGTATTTTATTTCAGAATCCATTGTGTAGGTCTTTATCCCAATTGTATTCTTCTTCATATCTTTGCTGGTAGTTTTGCGTTAATGAATTTTCATGCATAATGCTTTGAGTTCCAAATATTCACCTAATGTCTTTTTAAAAAAAAAATTGTAATATTAATTATACATACATGTATTAATAATTGGTATATTGCTTAGTGAGTAAAGTATGTAAAAAATCACATCCAGATCTAATGACATCACGTGTTGATAATGCATATAGCAACTGTGACCTGAAACATAAAAAGAAATATTAATAAAATAAAGGAAAATAAAAAATATGCTGAATTCATATTAGATTTTTGAAGCATATTACATATGGTTTGAAATTGTCAGTGTGAATCCAAGTGTCATATTAAAGCCATCAGTCTCCCTTATTTCACATTACATAAGTTCGCATCCATGTTGTCTGACATCATATCTGATTGGCCAACATGGAGGGGATATTGAGTTACCTCCCCTGAAGCTAGTTTTGAAGAAGCAGCAGACTTCTGCACAACACTGCTCCCATCATGATGGATATCTGTCAACAGATGATGGAATGGATGGGTCACAGGTTCCACCTCTCTGGAGAACGTGATAAAACCCAAATGTTGTCTGTGAGCAGTGGGCTGATGAGGCGGCCATCTTTGTGCAGGTTCAATGTTGATATCGGCTTGCATGGCAGCATGGGTTTTGGTAAAAAAATAAATAAGTATTGGGAGGAATTTACATTCTCACGCTGTTCAAAAGATAATTAAAGTAAGTTATGCTTCTGAATCTGCGATTAAAGCAGCAGATTTTGATGAAATTTACTTCAAACATCAACAAATTTTGAGTGGTCTCTGTAGATAGTGTATGGTCGCAGACGTGATAAACCAGTGACGGTGCATGTCTATGTGTTCTCTTTGATAATATGTGTCGGTTTTTAGCAATATGGATCTACTAATTTTTATTAGTCACAAGGAAAGTAGTAGCAAATGTGGATGATATATATGATAGTGATTCTGTTCAATATTACACACCTGTGCATCATTTCCATCTTGAATAACAGCACACATCTATAGCTATGTTATTTTTATTTGTTCTGTAGGAGATGGAAGATTAATATACTTGTCCTTATTATGTCAAATAACAGTGATATTTATCTCACCTTTTATGCATGCTTCAAATTTTGAGGATGTTGCAAGTGATCATTTATTTATAATTTCATGTTATGTATGTTCAACTTTTTAAAATAGATTTTCAGATAAATATAAACATTGAAAACTGTTATTTCACATATAATATTCACAATATTATGTTATTTTAATAGGAGAAATTTTATCTTATGGAATAATACAATAAAATTACTTGACTTGACTAGTAATATAGTATACGAAGACATTGTCCTCTTAGTTAGTGGATACTTAATACTAATCTATATGAGCTTGCCACATAGCGTAAGATCATAGCTTGTTGAAAATTATTGATATTAATGCAGGATTTTGAATATATGTTTCATGATTACGGTTTTATAAGCATACAGATTGTTGCTAGAGCACTGCAAACTCACCTGCTTATTCAGGTTTCATTGTCATATGAGATAGTTCAGTGAATAATGCACCAAACTAAATTTCTTCTATATTAACAATCTACTTATCACCTTAATTATCTGGTCTATCTTGTACTAAATGGCACAACTTTAAGCTGCCTTAGAGTTACCTTACAGTTACATCATTTCATATAGAAGGACACGGTTCATTTTACATCATTTCATATAGAAGGACACGGTTCATTTTACATCATTTCATATAGGAGGACATGGGTCATTTTACATCATTTCATATAGGAGGACATGGGTCATTTTACATCATTTCATGTAGGACACAAGTCATTTTACATCATTTCATATAGGAGCATGGGTCATTTTACATTATTTCATATAGGACAGGTCATTTTACATTATTTCATATAGGAGCACGGGTCATTTTACATAATCTCATATAGGTGGAAACGGATCATTTTACATCATTTCATATAGGAGGACACAGGTCATTTTAAACATTAGAACCAAGGGTAATATTTGCCTTGGTTCTATATGTTTGTTTTTTTGTTTTTTTTGTATTGTGGCTTAGAGTTCGCTTTCTAGAAACTTGTCCAAACATTCTACTACTGTGCTACCATCCGTTCCGTGTCTACATGTATATGCAACACTAAATATACTACTGACTGAAGCACCTGTAAAATGACCTTTCTCAGAATCCTGTCATTAACTGTGTCAAAGGTCTGTGATGTAACAGGAATAATTGAACTCATTTTCAATCTGATCATTTGTTCTGTACTTTAAACATTCTTATGTGATGTGCCGAGTTGAAGATTACTGTCCTACATATTCATTGATTTTTCTTTAAACCAGAAAAAAAAATAGGCCACATCTGATCACATGGTTTAAATGTGACACTGATATTGACATCCTTTGAAATTCCACACATGTATCAGGTAATTTTTAAAGGGGCAATCTTGTATGGTTCTTTTGAGTTACATCACGATGCTTTCTACAGAGACAAAAAGAATCTTTGAATTTACTTTACCAATCTTGACTTGGCATTTTAATGGACACATGTACAGTCATAAACAGGACAATGTCCTTTGGCAAAATATATTAATGGAAAACAAAGAGATTAATTTTGGTAGTTTGCAAAATATTTCTCACACATGGAATGTTAACAAATGCATATATTTTTGTTTTATAATATTTCGAATTCAAACAAATCAAATGAGTCCTAGTGGTAAGGAGCCAAACATTGTTGTTTTTTTAAGCCACCGTGATCCAATGAAAGTTTTCTTTAAATGTGTGTGGTTTCCATGGAAACGGTTGGAAATGAATGATTTTTTTCTTCTCTCAGAGCATTCTCTTGTGCAAGATTAGCAGTGCCCCTGGTGCTAGGCTTGTATTGCGTAATCAGCATGAGGCTACCACGAGGGTCTTAATGAGTGGTTGCCCATCAAATTTAAATTTAAATTAACCCCTTAAGTGATATCACAGTTCTCACAGGAGCACGATGGCTTAAATTAACCCATTGGGAGTTAACGTCCAACTGGAGGAATGCATGTGGGCATCGTGAAATGAAAATTGATTGCAAGGAAAGAAACAGTCACAAGAGTGTTTGCATTTTAGATTGTTGTTTGCAAAGTGGTTGTTAGTATTGACACAACCATTAAAATATACCTGTGAGAATTGTAGCATACACCCTCTGACAGATGTGTCACAACAGAACTGTCACATGCACAGTCAAACAGAACTTTGAGGCGTGAACTGTCACATACCTTTCAGAACTGTCACATACACACAAATAATGAACATACAGAACCTTTTACGTATAGACTGACATGCTACTACAGTCAGACACTGTTAAACCGCTCACTTCCGTTTTTGTTAAAATCTGATCGGTAAGATAAACAACGTGATCATCGGCTCAATCATTCATCGAGTTGTAGGAAATCTGTATTGGTTAAAGAGTTGGCAGCGTAAGTGGAGAAACTGTTATAATAGAGACCGTTATAACGGGATCTCACTACCAGTGTTATGTACACCTATCAGAACCTTCTTAACCAATAGAACATGCATGCTCAGACAGAACATTCACATACACTGACATAATACTACTACAGTCGACCCCCGTTTATCCAGACGGTTGAATTCCCGGTAAAATTGTGCGAATAACTGAATTTCGGGATATCTGTCATTTTACATAGGAAGACTGATATATGGTTCCCAGTAAATTCCAGGTGGATAGCGAGGGAACCGGATATACAAAGTCCGGATAAATGGGGGTCCACTGTACATAATATTACTAGTGTCACAGACACCCATCATGCTCAAATGGAACCCTCGCATTTTGAACTCTCACATACTGACACATAAAAAAAATTTACTTTGAAGCTGTCACTATTTCCTGACAAGTATCATAGATACAGTGTCCCCTCGATATAACGCTGAATTTAGGGTCCATGACATACCCTTATAGTACCAGCCTTATACGATAGTACAGGTAAATAACAAAAATAAAAATGGGATCCACATCTGACCCCGCTTTATATCCGAATCCGCTGTGTATCGAACAGCGATATATCGAGGGGGCACAGTACAATCATGTCTTCCATGTGTCAGAGTATCATACTGCTAGTATACAGTTTCCAGGATAAAGATATGATATTGTATATGTATGAAAGAAAACGATTTCATTAAAATTTGATTAAAAAAGACTTTCTTACACCTCTATATTACACAATTTTATGGAGGATTAATATCTTTTTTTTTTATTAAGCTGACTTAGCCCGCTGCAAAGAGATGTAATTTGGAATGTAGTCGTTTTTACAAAAAGTATGCTTAACCATCTCTGTGCTGTGTTAATCATTGCTGATTATGACGTCACTGATTGCCTGAAGTATGAATAAAGTCAAGTTAATTATTAACTTGTTTCAGGCAGTGTAACTCGGACGATATCAGTATTAGTATTTAGAAAAGCAAACTGAAACTAAAATATGTGTACGGTTGTTTTGTAATATAATATGTGTTGTGATTAACATAAATGTACATGCTAATTATCTTACAGATAATATTTATTATCTCAGTAATTTCCAAATAAATCATATCTGTTCACATGGTGTTTTTTTCCATATCGTGTACTTAATTGCAGTTTATTTCTTCTTTATTTTTTATAATGTTAATCAACAAATCTTTGTACATGAAGTTATTGTATGAGATCTTTTAGTTTATTATTTGTTGGTATCCATTTAATGATTGCTTGCATTACCATTTTTAATAGAATATTATCACCAATAGGTCCATTTCATAAACATAATGCAATTTGAATTGGCATAACACATTTGCATGTTTGAAATCTGATTGTGCTAAAAAGCTGCTTGATTTGAAAATCAATGTCGGTTGGAAGCAATATTATTAAGTAAAACTTTAACGGCATACAATCACGGTTGATAGACCTAGATAATGACCAAACGAATTTTAGTCTGAGACTATTTACGTTTGATTTGTACACCCAAAAGTTGTTATTTCCTGGTATACTAAGTCCCCAACACTTGAT
>JAULBP010171665.1:0-14637 GCA_032355345.1 Lepetodrilus pustulosus | reverse complement strand
GACGCAGACCAACATGCAGTCCCTGGTGAACGACGAGGACGATCTCACGCTGTCCACTGACATGCAGACTCAGACGCAGTTCGCCGTCGCGGAGTTCACCTCCAATGACTTCACGGATTCGCACACGCAGACAAACTTTGATCTGTTCAGTCTGTGATGTGTGGAGGTGTGATCTGCAGCTGTGATGTGTGTGGAGGTGTGATCTGCAGCTGTGGTGACGGCAGCTGTGCACTGACTGAAGCTGCAATAGGTGTGAACTGCAGTTTTGGGAGGTGTGAATGTGTGAACTGCAACTGTGATATGAAGCAGATGTGTGAACTGCAGCTGTAGTGGTGTGAAATGCAGATTTGGCGGTGTGAATGTGGGTGTGTGGAGTTTTGGTCTGCAGTTGACAGCTGTGGAGATATAAACTGACTGAAACTGCAGCTGTAGAGATTTGGACAGCAGTTGTGGACTGAAGCTGGAAAGGTGTGGAATGCAGATGTGGGGGTTCTATCGCTCAATAAAATAGACAAACTCATATTTGAAATATTTATGATGTTGTATTATTTTTTAACTAGGATTTATTACTGCTTTCAATATTTTATTTTTCTCATATTACTGCATGTCAATTTATCGCACAGTCCTACAGATAACTTTTTGCATGATTGAGTAATTACCCCTCAAAAACTAATGCAATTGGGTATTTTTGTATGTAGTAATGCAGGTTTTTATGCAGCCGCTTCCTAAACAGCAATTAATTCACAGAACATATGGCTGTTTTAGCCTAGATTATACAGATTTACAGCTGCGACATTGCTCTAGACTAACATTTTGAGTTACTTGACCGCAGGGCTAGTAAGGGCAAGTTGTAAAGGCACCAAAGCATCTATATGTTAAAAAAATAGGTTGCCCGCAGTGCAATTTAACTTGCCCCTGTACGTCGAGCATACCTTAGTCCAGAGCCCTGTATAGCCTATACGAGTGTCGTGCAACAGGCCCCAGCACTATGGCTGAAATGGCAGATTTGTATATGCACCCCAGGACCACCTCTAATCCAAACACCATACGTTTCAGTGGTTCATTACTGTTATTACCGTAGTGTTAGGTCACCTATGGTTGAAATATTCCTGACACAACATAAAGCAATAATTCAATCAAAACACTAGTCTTTGTCTTCACAAGACGCTTATTTAAGTCCATATTATAAATGAAATTATCAAATCAGACATTGCATGTATATGTCAGTTTCCTACTACCACTACTAGTGATTGTGTTCAAATAATTAGATTAATAATATTTGAAAGAATTGATCATGTTCATATGGTTGGATTTTTCTTTTGGTAATTAATTTATCTGTTTGAACTATTAGAAGGTTCAAAGTATTAGTGTAATCATGGTATTTGATTGTATGATTTATAAAATATACTTGCGTGTTATTCATGTTGTTCGTTTTTATCCTTACAGATGTTCTATTTCCTGGGAATGTTGTTAAATGAAGCATTTAATTGGATTCTAAAGCACATAATCAGGGAATATAGACCACACAGAGGTTAGTTGGCAGATATCCTTTCCTGAATTCTTCCTGTCATGTAACAAATATAAAATGCAGATAATCTATATGTAACATATAATAAACATGATATTCAGAAAATAATAATGTGAAATGTTGTGGAATTGAATGTGTTCTTGTATGATCATGATGATTGTTTCATAAAATCATGTTTTCCACTGTTGTTAACATGGTTAATACGATACGTTGTTATGGACTTTTAATTTATGTACGTGATGTATAATGTGCTCTATTTTCAGAGTATAAGAGAGTATTGACGACTGAATATGGGATGCCCTCAAGTCATTCACAATTCATGTGGTTCTTTTCTGTATATCTTACATTTTTCCTTTTTATCAGGTATGTAAAAGTCAGTACTATTCATTGGTCATGTTAATCAACCTTAGCAATTGTTGAATATATTTATGTTTCATGTATTTCAATTTTGATTTGCATTTTTGTCACCTGGATATGTACATGTATTTTGGTTAAAAAGAAAATAGTTAATTGACCATAAGTAAGAATTAAAATTCGTCTGGCCATGTATATATTTAACGATTACCGGTAATAAATACTGTAGTGAATTATTTTATCTTTGGCCTCATGCTGCTGTGGTACAATGTTAGATTGCATTCTTCCATTTCAGAGTGTATAAAAATTATAACTGGTTCGACGACCTGTGGAAATTCGCAACCAGTGGAAGTGTGTTTCTCATAGCAGCCCTGGTGTCATATAGCAGGTGAGATTAACGTAATTACTCTAATAATTTGAACACTATAAATTGTTCAAAAACCTAAATTTATCGCCGAAAATAAAAGAAAATAGGTCTGATCCTAAAAATACTAATACATGTATGACCAATTCTTTTTCAAATTAAAGTTTTCTAATTTTTAGAACAGTCATTAATAACCATATTTTATAGTTTAAATGAGTTGTACCTAATTACCGTTATATGAACACGGATCATTTTCAATTTTCATAATTTTCTAATAATTCAAACAGCTACAAATTTAATTAGTTTTTCCTACTTTGAATTATTTTGGTAATTATAGTAGCCATTATATTAGCACTTTTTCAGCTGCCTTCAAAGATGTTCATTTCACGTCAATTTACTCACAGCTGTCGTCAGTGTTAAATGGTGCAAAGTTAAAACAGCTGATCATGATATTGATGAGCTTATTGATCATGTTAATGTATATAGGGTGTGAAGATGCATTTTACATTAGTATGATTGGTTAGTATCAACATGTTTTTAGTAATCAGGATATGGATTAGGAGTAATATCTTAATATGAAGTTTGTGATATACTAATATGGCTAGAAGCAAGTTAATTCTTGTCTTGCTTAATTTGCTATCAGGATCTGAAAGAACGAGTTGTAACTTGAACAGTTGAAAGAGGTTTTCCATGGTGATACATGTCACTTTCAAAGCAATCAATAACTTGTCTATTTATTAGTCCTAGCGAGACGTCTTCATGGCATGCTTGTTGATGTTGCTCAGGGCAACCAGAATTGTGCCACATATTTAAACTATTTGTATCACAATGGTTATGCTATAAATCATTTTTTAATTGGACACACAGCCGATATTACAAAAGCAACTTATTGTTATTTTTAATTGTAATTTTGCAATGAATACATCATCAGGTATGGATGAAATATTCCTCTGTGACGTAAAACAATAACGCATTTACCAATGGATATGGATAAAAAGCTTGATATTGATGGTGGTTTTTTACCTGCTTCGTCCACGGAACAATCAGTGCTATATAAGAGTCATAGCGCTTATGTTGACCCTCTCCCTGCGATTATGCACTACTATTTAGGGCATCTCCAGTTGCCTTCAGCATGGAGGGAGTTAATGTACAGGATCCCGTTGGACGTCACTCTTGTAAGCTACAACTATTGTAAGGTCAACGATTTCTATAGTGGCAAGAGCCTAGTTTCAACTAGTGTAGCGCTACAAGAGCGTCGTGCAACAGGCCCCAGGAGTTAAACTCTCATACTGCTACAATTGTTTCGTGGAACTGAACCTTGGTCTGTCAGTACCAGCTGATAACTGCAGGTTAACTCCAACATTCAAAGCAACAGGTGTTACAGGTTTCCTCCAGCCCTAAACTGACAAGCCGTGATATAAAGGTGAAAGAATCTTGAAAGCAGATCTAAACACCAATTTTAAAAAATACCTCCACACCCATCAATTATTTTTTATTGCATATTTGTATCATTCACAGAAATGATCCAAATGAAAATTAACTACCGTAAGTCTGTATTTTATTCATATATTTTGCAGAGTGTACTTGGGCTATCACACTGCAAGTCAAGTGGTATGGGGGGCGTTGGCAGGCATCGTGTTGGGGACGTCATGGTTCGGCGTTGTACAGTTTATAATAACTCCCATCTTCCCGCTTTTAGCCTCATCGTAAGTAGTAAAGTATTCTCGTTTGCCATTCTGAGCTTGATAACATGTATAATTGCATAAATAATGCTTGTGTATTTCTGTATCGGTCGAGTGGGGACAATTTTCCGTCTTGATTTTGGTGTTGGGAATTTGTTGTGCATGAAGATGACTTTCCAACGTGAGAGGCAATAGTGCTGCACTTAACAAATTACTCAACTATTTTATTGGTGTTTTCTATATAGTTTTCCATAAAGCACTTGGTAATACACTGCTGAAATCATCAATTACGTTATACATAGTCTGTGAACATAATCATAATATTATATTTACTCACTCGCAACATGATCATATGTCTAAAGTAATTACTGATTTATCATTTGTCTTTTGACTATTACTTCTACATTTATTAACTACTCTATTATTATTTCTAACAATTGTTATTAGGATTACATTGTACCTTTATAAGTGTATATTTTGTATTTATCAGTGTTTATTGTTCTGTGCTTTCAGCCATTTAGGTGAATTTTTAATGTTACGAGATTCCACACGTATCCCTCATGTGTTGTGGTTTGAATATACATCTTCACGGACAGAAGCAAGGTAGGTAACTCTCCCTAATGCGTGGTTTGAACCTCTGGACCCCCATTGCTTAGAACAGTTGTAGCTACAGCACTTGGATCGCTACAATACTTGAGAATATGGTTAGCTAAAATTATTGTAGCAATAAAAGTGCTTCTTGCAACCAGACTTACACTTGTAGATGGTCCCTAAGATTTTACTAGCATTTCAATTGTAGCTACAACTGTTTTGAGCAGCGAGTCCCTGGCTCAGTATAGACGAAGCCGCATAATTGGTTGGTAACACAAATCTACCAATGGCAGATGACATACTGTATATGGATTATTTTGTTTTGTACCGTAGTAGTAATAATAATCATCGTAATGGATATTTATTATGATTAATATCATGGCTGGTGTAAAGAGGAATATAAACTCTGAAACTCTTTAGATCTACACCCTAAGGCATGACAATGAAACTCTTTAGATCCACACCCTAAGGCATGACAAAGCACTACATGTGTTGTTAAACCCAGTCAATGGATCAGTGTGCATTCTGTATTCATTTTCAACTCCCTGGGGAGTATCCAACCCAAACTTCCTTCCAGGACTAGGTTATATTCACAGGATCACATCCTCCTACCGGGTACCCATTTCCATGCTAGGTAAACAAAATAATTTCTCCAACTACAAAGCCACTAGTCTAAAGATGCAAGTTTTTCAGCTCGTGTGTCTCTGGGTCATACTGTTATTTCAGGTTTTTCTCCTCCTGTGAGCATATAACTAATTTCTTGCTTGTCTTTCAAAGGAGTCGACAGAGGAAAATGACGGCCAGGAAATCACAATGACGTCATCAAGATTATAGGGTTAGAGTTAAATCATGATGTATGTCCATTTCTATTCATACATTTTTCAAGGATGTTTCATATTTATGAAGTTTTGTTTCTCTGTGCTTCCACAAAATTGAGTGGAGTTTTAAATATAAATAGTGTTATACATTTGTCAGTGTTTCTACTTATCATGAAAATGTACTCGTTTTTCTCAAATGATGAAATATGTTCCATAATTTGGTGGGAATATCTTTGTAACCATGGTAACGTACCAGTATGTACAATGCTGTAAATCCTTTTGCATTTTTACCTTAAATTATTAAATAAATAATTATGTGGTTACCATGTTTACTGATGGATGTAAAATAATGCATATATAATATATGCATGTTATAATTGTTTGTTTCATATAAACACATTTCATAATTTTCATATTTTAGTGTTATCATCCTTAAAATGAAGGACTTTGATTTGTATATAATTGGATCTCTACTTTGCCGTATTTGAATATTTAGCTTGTTTGGAGTTGTGACTTTATGTGGACAGTTTCACAATAATTATGTAATATAATTCATTACCATGATTACTGTATCTTGTTTCCATACTTAATTAGCGATTGGATCGGGTATGATGTGCATTATTGTAGCAGCCATGTTCAGTATTTCTCCATAGTATTGCTTGACATGTGTATTTCTCAATAATAATCAAACATGTTGGTTAAACTTGTGTCTGGGTGAGGTAACAATAACAATGGTAACAATTCAAACTTTCATCTTTCGAAGGATTTATGTGCTACTTGACTGGAACATTAGTCATTTATTAATTTGAACTGTTAAAAATAATTAGATTTTTAGCTGTTTCAATGATTAGAAAAATACCAGTTAACCAAATATGGGCATTTTCATATTTTTATGGTCTGTAATAATGATTTTGATGATTATTTTGCCATCCATCATCCATATTCTTTTTCGCCAAGTAAGCATGGGTAAGTTTTCATGTGTTAAGACTATTATGCAGTCTCAATTAATAATATCAATATTATATTACTTTTGTTTCATATCATCATTGTCTTGACATAAATACTGTACTAGTAGTTGATGAAATGTAATGTTTCAATAATTTGATGAGGAAATATAACAACATTTTTGAAGACAGGGTGTAAATTCAATTTTGTAATATTACGGTAATTCAGTGTCCCCTCGATATAACACTATTCGATACAGAGCGGATTCGGATATAAGGCTGGGTCAGATGTGGATCCCATTTTTTTATTTTTTTTATTTACCTGTACTATTGTATAAGGCTGGTACTATAAGGCATGGACCACAAATTCAGCGTTATATTGAGGGGACACTGTATTGTCATTTTGTTGCTAAATTTTCTTTTTAAATTAATCATTACGGTAATATAGAAAGTGAAATTGGAGGTTAAAATTATCGATTTTACCCGATTCTCAAAAAAGGAAGCATTGTTATTGGTACTAGAAATTAAGCAATATAGAAGACACTAATAATAAATCTGTATTCTGGACATATTAATTGAAATAATGGTGGAAAGTGGACTACAGAACATAAAATTGCCTATTTATATAAACCTGCAAGCAATTGTTTATGCCAAAAATAAATAAATAAAAATCTTTTTAAAAAATCTGTAAAGTATATGATTTGAACTTTAATCAATCAAGTATTTTTATGGTTATTGATCTGTTGTTTTGTTATGCTTGCCAGGATTGTCACCCTATCAATGGTAGGTATTATTTACATATGGAGTGTGTCGTGTATTTCAATACAAACAAATCAATGTACATGTATTATGTAGGGCTTGTGCATGAAAGATGGATACAGTATATCAAGTAGTATGAAGTATGCTGTGTATTCCAATACAAACCAACCTATGTACATGCATATGTATTACACATCTAGTTAGGGTTTATGCATGAAAGATGTATATAATGAAGAGTACCGTAATTCACCTATTAATTAGAACCCTCTAAATATTCGAACACCTAAATCAATCGGTGAAAAAAAACCAATTCTTACCCTAAATATACGAACATGATAAATTTTTTCGAATCCATAATGTTCTAAATATTCGGACAATCATTTTCAAAAAAATAAAAAAGACATTCTAAGGATTCCTTTATTTAGTTTCAATTACTAGGAGAATTATGGTACACACTTTCAGAGAGTACAACAACCAGGAGCATCATAGTCTAGACCACAGACACTTGAAGCAGGCCATTTTGTTTTTATATTTAAAAATACAAAAATAATTTTAAAATAAATTAGTTTGTAGGGTTAGGTAGATATATTTTTATTTTGCTGTCTCTAATTATACGAACACAGACCATTTTCAATTTTCGTATTTTTCTAATTCGAACAGCTAAAAGATTTATGATTTTTTGCTGTTCGAATTAATAAGTGAATTACAGTATGCAAGTTATAATAAACTGATGTTACAGTAATCAGAGATGCATGATCTCCAGTTAAAACAGAAAGATGGAAAACTGTACAGCAGTAGTGATGTTGATGTTGTACTACTAAATATTTGCTTAAACTGTCCAGCTGCACAATAGATATAGATATGTATGTAAATATACACTGTTTGTGCCTGACCGCGAGTATGGAAGAACACATGTTCTGCGCTTATTTTGTCCACAATCACAAAAATACAAAGATCGCTGTTATCATTTGCTGTTTGTGACAATATCAGGGTAGGATGGCATTGTACAGTCGATTTGGAGACAACACTTCCAGCTTTGTTGGTCAGGTATGATTGTCAGCTTTGTTTGGATACGAGCGCACACGCATCAACTGACTCGCTGCGTCTTGGATCAGTCCACTTGCCATTTCTTGCATCAGTCGACTTGCTGCATCGTGGATCAGTCCACTTGCCATTTCTTGCATCATCAGTCGATTCGCTGCGTCAAATCGACGTGCTTGTGTGCAGTGTACAGATATACTAGCATTTAATGCAATATCTGAATGAATTCTATATTCTCACAAGCCTTTGAATTTTTACTGCCCAAAAAATAACTTTAAAAAAAGTATGTTGTGTTGTTATCCATATATTGTTTGGAGATCGTTGTGCCATCATTGTTGTTCAGTTTGCATATGTATTTGTTCGCTATGTGTAGATAACGCTGCTCTTGCTGTTGCAAGTCGTGCATATAGTTTGACATAATCATATCTCGCTTCTCTATATTTTTCTAACACAATATACACATTTGTATATTAAACATTGAATTCCGTTGTATTAGTAATTTAATGTAAGAAATATTTTACTTGATATTGTAGATATCGTGTTTGATTTTTATGTACTGGTACAATATCTTTGCATTTTGGTTTGAAGTTATTTCAGTGATGTTAATCAATAATTAACTTGATTTGTTCTCATCCGATATTATTGTAATGTATTTTATCTGAATTGTAACATAACATACGGTAATAATAATAATTGAAATGACTCGTGCTTTTACTGCAGAATGTTTTCCAACCGCTATGCATGTCATTGTGTTGTATCATTCTCCGTTCTCTTCTCAGACGCATCATCAATATGTCCACCCGTTCCAATTGGCGCCAACTCCCACGTTTCAGAATGCCACCCCTGAGAAAACAGTGGGTATGTGCTGCGGCAAGGGGAGACTACTTGTTACCCTTTCCTGTCAACATTATCAAATAGAAAAAATAATTTAATTGAAAGAATTTTAAAAGAATCTTTTTAAAAAATCACAAAAAAACCCATTAATTAATCTTTGTGATAGCAATGGTGAATAACATTATCTGGGGTTTTTTCTCTCTCAAAATTATTATTAACATTAATGTTATTATTAATACATGTAATAGTATTAGAAAAATATTTGTAAAAAATGAAATTCACATTACGGGGCCATAGCTATCTCATAAATCGTAAATCATGTTAAAATAGTAGCTACAGCCCTGAATTATTGTTTATTCTATGAACGTTTATTCTATGCAGGAGCCCTCTATAGCTGTCCCATCAGGGTCCCTCGGCCCCCTGACCATCTCTAGACCCGGCCCTAGCAAGCTGCCGGTGTTCTGGGTCGACTTCTAGCTCAACACTACAGCACCGACATTTAGAACAGCCGCAGACGCCGAAACACTGCAGTACTGACTGTAGAGACTTTTAATTGAGCCGCACTTCAACACTACCATACAGCATTAACTAGAACACCCACACACACACACCTCATTAGCTAGAGCAGTCACAATTACACCTCATCACCACTGCAGAACATGTAGAACAGCCACAGACACCTCAAAACTACAGGAAATATTCACTGTAGAACACCCAAACACCTCAATACTAAACTACAACACTTGACTGTAGTACAGATCTGTGCATCACGAAACAGTTGTACTGTAGTCCTGGGGCGGTATCCTATAAACATGGATACCTCTATTTACACCCGAGCTACAGGTATGAACCTTTCGTGAAACACAAAACTCAACATTGAAGTTAAAATACCCAATTTCTTGAAACAAACTTGAGATTTTGCTCATCTGAGTTTGTTTCGGGACCTGATTGAACAGCACACCTCGATGCACCACTCTCTGTAGAATTGCCACGCACACATCAACACTGCAACACAACACTCGACTACACAGAACAGCCTCGGAATGTCCAAACACCTGAATACATATCATACACTCGCATACACATACTAGTTACTGTTCTACACCATGTGTCTGAACTTGGGAACAACCTTGCATTTACAGTATTAAGTGAAGACATGACAGGCATGAGTACAGATATATACTCTGCCTCTATTTATGATGAAGGCTTTTCAATGCTACAAAGATTGTGAATTGATGAAAATGCACAGGCCATTAAGGATTTTATTGTAGATAACATTACGATATGTTTAGTTATTTGAACCATAGTTTGTTATTAATCTGGTATAAATTAACAATTTGAAATTGAAATCTTTACGCAATGGCAAATAAATAAATGTATAAGTGATAAGTTATTTTTCTCTATGAAATAATATTTACATGTAAACTATTCAGTAGCTACTGGTTATCAACCAGTTGTCGCCCTTTACAAGTTTTTGCCCCCACCCTGCTTTATCACTTTCATGTTCGTAATTCATTTGGATTAAAGTATATTTTAAACATAGAACACATACCAGTACTTATTACCAATACCGGTAGAGGATAATTGTACTTGTCTTTCAAATAAACACTAAATAGCTTCAAAACTTGTATAACTGAAAATGACATATCGGGGGCAATTGGTCACGTGACTAAAAAATACTACCGTATATCGTAATGCTGACATGAATCTCCCTCAGATCAAAGTGTGATGTATTGCCTTCAGTGCTAATACAAACATACTTTGCCATTGAATATCAAATATAGCTATCAAAAATCACTATTCAATGTGAACTTATATTCAAATATTAAATCAGAATTGCTGAAACCAAAACCAAAACCTAAGCATTATTCAACACACCAAATGTGAATTTGTATACAAATATTAAATCAGAATGCAGCCTTAAACCAAAACAAATGTGATAAAAGTTTGTTGAATAGTTTTTTTAATATAACAATTAGATTTGTTCCAGTATGGCAACAAGCAATCGCACGTTTGATTAACTTTTGTACTTCTCGTTACAAACACCAATTTTCATTCAAAGAATTTAGTTATGAATTCAACTGATACTGAGAAAATTAGTTTATACATTTACATGCTGATATTTTTCCTATTTGAAAATAGAGCCTGTATTTCTTTTAATTTGGATATTATATACTAAATATTTGGATGTTAAAAGCTGTTTATTAAGTTATGTTTATTGTATTACTTCTGTTGGGTTTTGTGAATGTGTATGCGTGTGTGTACATGTATATATATGTAAAATATGTATACAAATTTATGAGTAACACTCAGTATTTATGGAAACATTTGTATATGAGAATTGTATCTTGAGCATATCGTGATCAATGCATTATTTTCTCAATTTATGTACCTATATTTTAGTTTTTAGTTGATGAATATTTCATGTTAGTCCAAAGCCTAGAAAGCCATGTTTCAACCCGATGCTATGAATATGTATGTATACACAAAGCAGATTTTATACACTGTTTTAGCACAGGTTGAAACAAATAATCACAGTATTATTCGTTTTGTTATGTAAATACATTTGTACATATCAAGTAATTTATGTTTATAATATATCAATTTGTGATCAGCATTATTTATACATTTTGTACGAGGATATTAATTGGGCATGCGCTATGTACAAGCCGACACGTGTTAGATACCTACCAGGAATGAATGAATGAATTATTGCTTTACGTCACAGCGGGAATATCTCGCCCATAGGCGACGACTACAAATTTACCTGATACAATGAGTAATTACTAATTAGATATGGTAACAAGAAAATGAAAAAAGCATTTAGGTACAAGTACCTTGGATAAAACGTTAGTGGCAAACATTCTACACAATCTCAAGTCATGATGTTAGTGAAAGATTCTTGAAAGCGACTATAAACCCCCATTACCAAACAAAATAAATAAAATAAATCTCCACAAACTGCTGTTATGTACAAGCCATTTTTGTAATTTATGTGTAACCATCGGTCATGTCAGTTGGACTATCAAATTAATATGCACCATTCCAACGATAGTGGTGTGAATTAAAGCTTTCTGTCAAATTGAATTAAGTGTTTTTTGTTGCAGCTTTAATATGTAACCATACATGATGTAAGATATTAGTGAAGTCAAAATGACATGACCAAAGTAAGCTGTTACTGGGACTAATTTGGGCTACTAAATTCAGCGAGATTTATAAACATTGGTGGAAGTTATATACAGTGTCCCCTCGATATAACACTGTTCGATACACAGCGGATTCAGATATAAGGCTGGGTCAGATGTGGATCTCAATTTTATTTTTTGTTATTTACCTGTACCATGGTATAATACTGGTACTATATGTCATGGACCCCAAATTCAGCATTATATCGAGGGGACACTATGACTATATAGAACAATGATATCCCACTCAGACACAGCATACTGACTACGAGCTGGCCAGTCCTTGCTTTGCACCTTTAATGCTGAGCGACAAACAGGGGAACAACAAGTACTCTCTTTTAACGTCTTTTGGTATGACGTGACTTGGGATCGAACCCGTGACCTTCCGCACACCGGGCCGATGCTCTAACCATTACGCCAGGAAGCCAGAGCTACTCAGTGCAGCAGGGAAAGTAAAATTAGCGAATACAGATCTACTCGAATATGATGCAACATACAATTATAATCTGGAAAATGCAAATCGGATAACCCAGCAGAAAATAGCTACAATATTATAATTGATTAAAATAAACCTGTTCAAATTTAATTATTTGGGATAGCAGTATTGCGCTTTTGAACAGACGATAAACTGTAGCATGAAAAGAACTATATAAATTTGGTATTTATTATCATTATTATTGTGCTCAATAGAACCAGCAAAGCAATATCATTAAAGACACAGCATAGTCACTAGTGACAATTAAAATTGTCCCGGATATTTGCAAAAAAAAAAAACACCTTTCAAATAACAAAAAATATCTTCATGTATTTCCCTATCTGTTGTGAATATCATGGCTATTAATTAATAATTTTAATGGTTTCCCAGAACGCCTGACGTTTACACTGACCTTTCCATAGACAACCAATCTAACAGGATGTGTATACATTGTTAATTACAGTTTTCTCTGCATTATTTTTCCTTGAATGTTTCAACTCTGCATGGTAAAGCAAGTAGCTACTTATGGCACCTTTGTTTGCTTTCAGCTGTGAGAGGTCTAAAATGATATGAGAAAACATATTTTAAAATCAATAAAATTAATTTGCTGTCGGAATCAATAATGGCACCACAAATCTCACATCTATCAGTATCTGAACATCTTACACCAACTTCACTCTGGTTTTTTTTTATCGCTGATGTACAGTAATTTGTATCCGTTACTGATAAACGTCACCACAAAGTAATGCTTTGATTGATTGAATCAGTGTATTATATCACAGCTGAAAGAAGTCGCCCATATGCGACGTAATATTAGGCAGCAAATGAAATTAACACCAGCCCGCTAGCCCAGGCCATTTCTCCCAACGCTAAAGGTATCCTAAGGACTAGTAGAAATTCATGTCTTTTGTTATTTATACATCTCTATTCGGGTTAGTAAGTTTTAAAGTTAATTTCGATCTCTGTTAGGTATTTTTGTATTCTACTGCTTCTAACATGTCTAATGACGACCATTAGAAATTATACATGCTCAATGCTGGAATGATTGGCACAAAGAAAATGGTCAATAACTTGTATCGATCAATGTTACATACATACTGGATCAGAAGCAAAAAGCATGTGATAAAAGGGAAGCAACTCTTGGTTAGATTAATTCATCAGTGAGACAGGATTGTGGAATGAATCAATATTAAATAACATCCTTAAAATACCATAAGTGGAAAATTGAACTTTCTTTGAATAGAATAGATGAATATGAATGGCCTTTTTTTTAATTTTCAATATAATAACATAAAAGTGTGTAAACAGCTTCCAGATAGTATGACAAAATATTAGTTTCTGATAAAAGAGCCCATAAAATATATATTTAGCAAACATTAATTGCACAAAGAGAGTATCTAACAGCTGATTATATTAGTTTTGATGTTTACCTTTAAAGAAAAATCCATGAATTACATGTATTTACATTTTTTACACCAAGGTTGAAGAGATCACTGTGTGATATTTATTTGGTAACACACATACCGGTATGTATGTTATCATTTTTTAAGGCTGCTGATTGGCTGCTCCCGGATCGTAGCAACAGTCCGAGGTCACGTGGTCATACGTCTGGAATCTTCAAATGCAGCTAATTTTCACGATTAAAAGTAATTTCCAACGGTGTGACCGTGTCCGTTAGATACCATTTATCTTACAACTTGTTGTTTTCAAACTTATCTATGGTACTGTAACTCGCTTTTGCTCGTTAGATAACTCTTGAAAACAGGGCAGGATCTAGCACAGTGGTAGAACGTTGGACTTTGGAGTGAAAGGTACGGAGTTCAAATCCCGCCCCAGGAGGCCCGGCATCAATGTTCGCAAAAGTTACGTTTCTCACGCGATATTGGTAGGATGCACTGTCTGTAGAGTAGCACTACAGTTATCATCCTTGGTCTGTCGGTACCAGTCGGTGCTCGCAGGTTTACTGCAACATCCAGCGCTACGGATGTTGCTGGTTTCCTCCTGCCCTAACTGACAAGTCGTGATATTAGTGAAAGATTCTAGAAAGCGACTATAAAACACC
>JAULBP010171554.1:0-14637 GCA_032355345.1 Lepetodrilus pustulosus | reverse complement strand
GAATAATGCCATTTAAGCTATGATATGCTGTGTATAGTTAATGTCATAAAAACATTTTTGGTAGATTCTCGCATAACAAGTTTGCCAGTGTACTATTTCCCCTTTGTTGCGTACAACTAATAACATTATGGGATATATATCTTGTTCTTTTCTTTTCTACTGGTATATATTTATCACTGCATTAATATGTGAACAGTATTCCGAAATACTAATACTTCTACTGGCCACAGATTTCCTACTGTACTTGCTACAAATGCAAGTATCAAGAATACTGACGTCCCATTACAAAACAAGACTTGCACTCAACTTCAAGTACTAGTACACTGTACTAGGTAGAAGTGCTAGACTTCAGAAAGGGAGAGGTAAATTAAAGGGAAGTAACTCGGGTGCAACTAGACTTTTTCGGAAATAGGGAGTGTAAGTAGACACAAGATAGCCTGAGATTCTTTTAATATCCGGTGACATAAACTGGTCAATATACTAAATGAGCAAAAATCCAGTGTGATGTAAAAACAAAAACAAACAAAAAACGAGCCAGACTTCTTTCACCTGTCACCGGAAATAACAAGATGAGATTTTCACTCCATATTGACGTACTAAACGACGTAAAACCTATAGGAGTAAGCTTGAATAAACGTTAACCTGAAGTGCACATAAAATATCTGCCATCTTGTACTGATATACAGTGTCCCATCGATACAATGCTGAAGTTGGGGTCCAACTTTATAGTACGCGCTTATATATTATTACTGGGAAGTAACAAAAATTAAAATGGGATCCATGTCTGACCCTGCCTTATATATGAATCCGTTGTATATCGGGCCGTGTTATATCGAGGGGACACTTTACTATATAAACTGGTTGAAGTGTACATAAAATATCTGTATCCCTTGTGCAGAACCATGACTTATTTTCATAGCCAACAGCTACAATTACGGCTCCCCCAAAAATAATATGCAAAACACTTATTTGAGTATTATAATGTGAAACGTACATCTAAATAAAATGTCAAGAAAATGCTAAAACCTAAAAACAATTAGCTAAGAGTAGCTAGGTAAAAAGATTTACATGAATATAATTAAGAGCAACAACAATAGTCATACTATGACTCATAGCATATAACAATGATGTATACTAGTAATAGCAAACAACTAATAACATCTAAATAACAATGAATTATGTTATACTAATAGTAACCATCAATAAATGGATTTATCATTACTAATAGCAATGACAGGGCTCCAGACTAACATTTAGAGTTACTTGCCCGCAGGGCTAGTCAGGGCAAGTTGTAAAGGCACCAAAGCATATATATGTTAAAAAATAGGTTGCCCGCAGTGCAATTTAACTTGCCCCTGTACGTCGGGCATACCTTAGTCGAGAGCCCTGATTTAAATCCTTAGAACTATTGACTGTTCAGTCGAGCATAAACATTATTCATATCATATATCATCTGTCTAGGTGGTCATTCTTGTCAGTCGAATGTCATGTTATTATTAGCCTTGATTGATTTTTATTCTCCATCTATGTATCATTCTATCCATGTTGATGGGACAAATTTGTAGAGTGTTATGATGCAATAGACGCATCGCACAGAATGATCATATACTACAAGAACCACAACTTCTGTGCATATACACTAGTATATTGTGAGTTATGACTCATAGAGCTGCGATCATTTTGTAGATCGGGACCCCAAATATATACATATACCTGTACACATCGCTCATCTATAACTATAAGAAAAAGGCCTATGACCCATATGATTTATCTTTGTGAAAAACTTTGGCGCCATTCTAGTATGAGATACTGTGAATTGCCGAATGTGTTACACACAGATAGTGAGTCCAGGTGTTATGGATATTTATGAGTTCAATGCGTGAAAGGAATACAATACAAAATCCATAACTGAAATCTATTGTGCATTATTACACCAGCTATTCTGCAGGGATATTGATATTATTTAACCCATTTCGTATGATACAGTAGGCAAATAAATGATTATCTTAAAGGGTCAACCATTGTGTTCATTTCTTCCAGACCATGATCAATCATCAGATTGATTGACACATCAGTCAAATCATTGATGTTGTGGTCAAAGGGTATAAAAAGATATATACGCTATATTCATTTCAGTTGGACCTATTCTGTGATGATGCACAGTACCGTATACTTTCTGTACATAGTAAATGAAATATGATTACTTTGTTGGCAAAGTTATCCTCATTTATTTTGCGTTTCTTTTTAAGACACCAGGTAGAAATCGATTTCATCTGCTGAACCACGAAGAAAACACAAATCATTCATTGAACAATCAATACATAGCTCAACATCTTTCAAAAGTTCTTAACTGTATATTTTGTGTTGCAGGAATGCGACTGTGGAGGAAGGGAGGTAACTGCTGCTGACAAGATGAGTTTGTCGGTAGAGCTCCCAGATGTGGGTGGTCTCCAGAGAGACCTAGAGCCCCTCCTGAGAGGTCATGGCGACCTGGGTCAGTCAGTGCTGGACAGGCTGTCAAAGTTCAAAAATGTTAAAGAGGTACTGACTAAAAGTCCTTTCTTCTCATGGACATTTATAAATATCTGAACATTGTTGAGGGATTAATGCTTTAATGGGCATGGCTCCAGACTAATATTGAGTTAATTTCCTGCAGGGTTAGTCAGGGCAAGTTGCAAAGGCATCAACTGTGCTAAATATTACAAAATACGTTGTGTGCAGTGCATCAGGAATATGCTAGTCTAGAACCCCGATGTGAGTAAATTTGTGTCCAATTTCTTGGAGGTCTGGGTATCCTTTCACGAAGCTCTCTTATCTACTAAGAGACTGGTAGCACACTCTTAGCAGTGTATTAGCTATTGGCAAAGAGAGCGCTACCAGGCTCTTTGTGGATAAGAAAGCTTTGTTAAAGAATACCCAGGTTTAGTTTTGATTCCTGACCACCAGCATCTTCTGATATATTATTAGGAAAGTATTACGAAAAATATAGACTGAAGTCCTTCGTTTAACTTGCAGCATATCAACAGCCTGGAATGCACTGCTCGGGAACTGCAATCGAAGGTCATCTCTCTGCAGCAAGAGAAGACAACTCTAGAAGAAATGCTGCTGTCCACACAGCAAGGGATGCCACCTTCTCCAAACAGGAACGCGTCTGCTGAAGTCTTGGCGCTGAAGGTATTTGTGGGTGGCGCAGATGGAACTTGGGGTGGGGTTGGGGTGGCATGGGGTGGGGTTGTGCAAACATCTTCATGGTTGTTGACCATTGGTTTCAGGAATCACAAAGGCCAAGGATAGCTTTCCCTCCAAAACTCTCTATTTCTATCCAAAGGTTATAATAATGGGTTGATGGTGTAGACAGCATGCAATGGAATACTAACTATTTCACATTTAACCAATTCTTTAGCATATTATAATTACAGATATCAATTTTGGTAATTTGTTATGATTGTTTCATCATTTACCAGTTGCTAAACTTAACACTATTGATTTAATTCATCTTGTTTTTGCCACACTGGTTGAAATAATACAAATGGTATTAAACAATAACTCACTCAATTTTAAAATTCATTTAGATCTACTCATTAATAATATTATAGTAGCATAGAGTGAAAAATTTGATAAAGTCTTAGATTTTGTCTGATTAATTATAGAATGTTCCATAGCTGTTCATAAGTTACTTTAGTGCATAATAAGTTACGATGCACTTAACCAAAGTAATTATAATATTGCTTATCAAAGCTTTTGAATATCCGGACATATTTATTATTGTGACAGTAATTATGGCCCGGTTAGAAAGTTCAATATAAAAGCGTGCAGTTAATAAAGAATGGTAACAGAATGACAGCATTCCATCACTGAAGTGCTACTCATAGTTATTACTCAAGACAGTAAGGGCACGCAGATATTTTATGCGGAAGCTTTTGGAACTAGGCTTGAAGAATCTGGTGTCATTCTTCTTTACTGGCATCTGTAGGTTCTTGAAGAGTACCTGGTACCCGTTTCACGACAGTGTCCTAACTTTAGGAGCTCCTAACTTTATGATCCAGTTTCAGTTTGATGTTGATTTATGATGGAATAAGTCTTATGATGTCATCGTGAAACATTTGTTGCCAGGTGATGACTGTTTAGGAGCTCCTAAATAGTTAGGACACCTTCGTGAAATGGGGGCCTGGACCTTATTAAGCCTATGTGTCCCCCAAAAGCTACTTACCCTTAATTTATTCTGTTTCAAGAGTATTTTACAGGGATAGTCATTGAAATACATGTTTATGAGTATCAGGATTGGAACACAATATAGAAATTGTGATGGATTTAGTTATCGAACATGTAATGAAATACAAACTAGCCATGTAGTCATCTGTATTTGAAATATATTTGCTAATACATATTTTGTGATATTAGACATGATTGTCATAATTAAAATGAATATTGGGATGATGATTTTATTTATCTTTTGCTTTTGTGGAGCTAAATATGTTAGATAACAAAGATTAGAACTGGATTAGACAAGACATTAATTGTATTTACCTATGTGAGAATTTGAATATTATTCTGGATAAATATTAAACAATATGAACTTAATATAGTTTCAAATAATATTAGAACAATATATTGTGCATCCATCTTAAAATATGTACTTAGGTTAGTTACAACTAATGAGTACACTGTACACTCGTTATATTTTAATATAATGATAACACAAATACTTCAAGTTACTAGTATATAATACTATTACGAAATTCTGTATCAGTGCATGATATTGGGAAATTATCTTCATGACTGGTTGATTATTGTATATCCTCACTCAGCAGATGCAGATAATACACTGCATTTCCTTCCAAAGGACTATCCCAATGCATGGGGAACTAACATCACATCATGACATCCTAACAGTACAATCACAATATTCCAATATATAGAATGTATAGCATATCTCCACCAACACAGGTTACTGGTACCTTTATATATTTGCTTTTTCTTCATGATCTAATATTTAGTTATTGAACCTCACTGAAGTGATGTGCTTGGTGTTTAACCTTAATTCCTGCTAAGGGCAACTACTTATACCCTATGCAACAGTGACGTTTCATGTTAACTAGTTGTAAGGAAATGTTTGTCAATAAGATTGAGCATGGAGTAATCAGTTAAATATAGAATAACATTAATTTATTAGTGATGAGTTTACTCTTTGGTTAAAATGGGCACACACTGTCTTTTACATGAGTAAACATTGTTTTAGGTAATATGTTTACAACACAGTCATTTCAGTGAAGTTTGATATTATACACATTATTTATATATTTCTCTATGAACATTTATTTATTGATTTGAATACTTTTATACATCTGCTTTTCTCCAATATATTTTGCTAATTGTAACCGTTCTTTTATATATAACTGTCCTTATATTCCATTCCTGTATGGTTGACCTTGCTTGATTAATTAATTACCTGTTCTTTTGGAGGGAGAGTAGGCTTATATGTCCTGTGTGTGAAAGGTAAGAACCTATTATATTTTTCAATACACTGCGTGATAATTTCAGGATCAGCTCGTTTTCTATGAAAAATCCGAAACCGAGTACACAGAGAAAAATATCAAACTGGAGACGATGCTGGAAGTTTGTGAAAGTCAGAACATGCAACTGATGAAACGGATTGAGGAGCTGGAAGAGAATATCTTCAAATTCCAGCAGACAGCACATGGTAAACCCATGAACAGAACCGACAGCGAGAAGGAAAAGCTGAAAGGAGTTAATACCATTGGACTAGGGACTTCCAACAAACGTGATAAGAACTCGCAAACATACACCAAGATGCTGGACAAAGGCATCTTGGTGAAAAACGAGGAACCGCCGAGATATTCCAATGAGGAGTTTGACTTTTTAGATCAACAGTTGCAGAACCTGTACGAAGAAAACATGTCTCTGAAGAGAAATCTCGAGGAAAAGAAGCTGATTGAGGAGCAGGCTGACAACGGCCGGGACTTGTCCGATGACTGCCGATTGGTGGAACTGGAAGAATACTGCGAAGACCTTCAGGATCGTCTTCAGAACACTCAGATGTCAGAACGACAATTACGCGAGAAGCTGAAATTAGCCGAACACACTATAAATGACCTTGAAAGCAGCGAAGGTTACTACCGCGAGAAAATGGAAGAACTGATTGGTCGAGAGAATGATACCAAAAGAGAGATGTCCAAACTGTTCCGAACCGTCCAAGAGCTGAAGGAAATTGTTTTAGACAAGGATGTAATTGAGACATCATTGCACGAGAAGGTAATGCAATGCTGCAGATGTTTTGGTTGAGCATCGTGGGAATGGATTGTGAAGGAATGGCGTTCAGCTCATTTTTCCTGATTGTTGGTGTCGACCTTGACCTTGACATTAGATCATTAATTTTAGTGTTCAACTCTACTCAATGCATCACGTCAATGGAGTTATTGTGTAGTACAGTAGTGAAAAATAACATTTGTTCATATTAATTTTGATCTTATTAAAGGAAATGTGAATATTCTAACAAGTATACATTGTATTACTAAAACATTGCATGGAAGAGTAATATATTTTAATCCTTTCTGCATCAGAATAATAATAAATAGCCTTTAAGGTAAAGTTAATTTCTTTGCGCATTAATGAGCTCAGTTCCAAAAAGTGACTGTAGCAAAACAAGCATGTAAATCAATGGGTAAACAATAGGATTAACTCATTGTAGTGCTACAGCAACTTTGGGAAGCTGACCCCTGCTATTTGTTTGTTCCCGCATGTCTGCTATGAAGTCAACTGGTGATGCGCCTGGTTCCCTCTTCCTCTGTCGGTTCCCATCTCTTACACATCTTCCCAGGAAAACTATATGTATGGCAATCTTCTCCTGAAATCCAACCTTGCTCTACATGTTCCTATATTTAATATGATGATTGTCCATATATTTCCTTATTGGTTTGTGTCCATATATTTCCTAACTGGTTTGTACATCTGCCTATCAGAGGAAGGAATACTATGTAGTACATAACTTTCAGTATGCATGGCAGTTAATAAAATGTATGATATCCCTTCTAACCACTTTTGTCCTTGCATCAGCGTTAACCCATGTACTGCTGTGTCCTGTTGTATGTGAATGGGTTAAGGATAATGCATCATGTCATTCATTGACATTCTGTTCCAGGCATGAATAAATCTTGTATTTCAGGTTTTGACATGTTATTGATTTATGAGTTCATGAATATTTAAATATGCTCTGTATGTTTTGCCTGAATGCTCAAAATGATCTATTATTAAGAACTGACATAGTTTAATCTAATTTGATAGTAATTAATTACTTTCTTACCAAGAAACTGTTGACAATATATAGACATTTTCACAGAACATATTTCAATGGAAGAATAGTTCTCATGAACATGGTGAAGTTGCATGCATATGCTAGCTATTTGTGAAACTCTTACCATGTTAGTCTATTGTTTGAGGCATGCTTTGAATGGAATTACCATGCAATAATTATGTCTTTATCTAGATAAGTATTTTATTAACATATTATCTGAGATTGGTAACAAGGATATGAATGAAGCATTAAAATGAGAAATTTTACTTTTGAGTTACAACAAGTAATTAATAGTTATGTGAATGTAAATAAGACCACTAGTGCTAGAGAATTTTACCTATTGAAATATGAAAGAGATATACACAAAGCATAGAAAAATATCATCATTTATGAAGGAAAGATTACCGCAGTGTCGTAAAACAATAACTTGCAGTCGAAAATGTAAACACAACAGTATGTTGATAGCCCACCACTGATCTGTGAAGTATTAAATATATATGCACAAATCATGGTAAGTTCTGTAGAAAATGGAAACTCCTTTATGACACACAACTGACACAGACTCTATACTTGCAGGTGGACTTCCTGGAGAAAGCAGAACTGGCATCGGCCCAGATCATCCAAGAGCTTCAGAACAACGAGAAGAGTCTGCGGCGTCAGCTGGAGATGCGGTCTGAGAACCATGACAGGAACTCCAAGTCCAGCAGCAGCAGCAGCAGCACGGACAGGCTGAAGAACAGGATCAGTGCTTTGGAGCGTGAGAACAAGAAGCTAAGTGTGCATGTGTCGGAACTAGAGGAGGATGAGGAGGTTCTGAGGGAGAACTGGAAGAGGGTGGCAGATGAGGATGCAAACAGGATTGAGAGTCTGGAGGAGAAGGTCAAGATGGTGGAGTCAGTCAACAAGCAGCTTAAGAACAGTCTACAAGATGCTCAGGATTCGGTGTACATTCATAACAATGTTCCACTATCTTCGTCATTAGCTTCAGAGATTAATGAGTCCGAGCAGAGTAATGGACAATTGTCACTTTCTAAGAGGTCTTTTTCAACTCCTTATCTCCGTGATGCTGGTTATGACATGACCATGCCTCCCAGGTCAATGTCTCAAAGGGATTTGGACATGCTGACTGAGGCAGAAGGTATGGAGAAGATTCAGGAACTGCAAGAACAGTTGGAGAATGTGGTAGAGGATAAAAATTCCAAAATTGAAAACCTTCATGAAAAGATTGCAAAGTTGCGTGAAAATGAAGTGAAATTGACTGAAACCTTGTTTGAGATGGAGAGTGAAGAACGTGAATTAAAGGCAAAGTTAGCATTGTATGAAAGCTCGCAGGTAACTGTGGAGAGAATGCTTCATTATGAAAACAAGATCATGGAGCTTCATAGTTCTCAGGAGAACCTTCTTGACAAGCTGGAGTCACTGGAAGATCACGATTTGACTCTTCAGGAGAAGCTGGACAAGGCTGAACAGCAGGCAAAGATCAAGGTACAGACAGCTGAGAAGCAGTTGAAGCATGTCCATACACAGCTGGATCAAGCAAAGCTTAGAAGCGAAGAACTCATGAAAGAGAAGGAACTACTGAAGAAGCAGATAGACAAGCTGGAGAACAAGATCAGGCTGTATGTGAGGAAGGGTGAGGAAGCAAAGGAGAAGATAACAGAACTGAATGGGAAGATCAGCGTGTATGAACAGAGGGAAGCGTTTGCATCAGAAAAAGTCAGGGAAATGGAAGCAAGTATGAATGCCATTCAACAGAGGGAGGAAAACTCAAGAGTCAGGTTAGCAGAGTTGGAAAAAGAGGTCGAACATTTGCGTAAAAGGGAGGTGAAAGCAAGAGCAAGGTTGGAAGAAATGAAAGGAACACTGAGAGACTTTGAGGATAGAGATTCAGAATCCAGTGCTAGAATAGCAGAATTGGAAAAGCATGAGAAGGAACTTATGGAGAAAGTGTCTGTGTATGCAAAAACTGTGTCAGTATCCAAGGAGAAGATTTGTGAACTTGAGCAGGAAATTGGTGTCTACAATTCCAAACTTCAAGTGTTGGAGAGAGACCTGACAGAATCTAGAGAAAATGAAAAATCTAGTTTAGTAACAATAGATAATATGGAAAAATCACAGTGTCATTTGAGTGAGTCGCTGAAGAACATGAAAACTGCAGAAGTCTCTTATGTTCAGCAAATATCGACAATTGAAACAACTAAGTCTCAGAGAATATCTGAACTAGAGAAAGAAAATCATGAACTTGCAGATAGTCTCCAGAAGCTTGAAAGAAAGGTGCGGGAACATGTGGGCAGTGTGAAATACTTGGAGAAAAGACTCTCAGATTCTCAGGGATATGAACGGACGAGTGCTGAAAAAGTAACCGATTTAGAACTAAAACTTGGAGAATATGAAGAACTTCTTGGCAGCAAGGCTTCAGAGGTGAAGGCATTAGAGAGAAAGAAGGAAGAGTTGACTGAAAGGCTTGAAGAATTGAATTCACTATCTGATGAACTTGTAGAGGAGAACAGGAATCTAAAGGACCAGGTTTGGAACCTGCAGCAAGAGAAGCAATCCATAGAGAATCTTCTCAGTGATCAGGTTGGAAGAGAAGGCAGTCAACAGAAGACTCTGGACTCACTTGAGGATTCTTTGTCTCACCTACAGCAGGGCAACCAGCAGTATGAGAACCAGATCATGCAACTGTCTCAGGATGTAGAATCATATGAGAATCAAACTAAAGATCTCAGAGCAGAATTGGACCAGATGGTGAGTTCCAAAACTCAATTGGAGCAGCATGTTCAGAATATGTCAGAGGAAGTTAAATCTTTTGAAAAGGAGAATACAGATCTCAGGAAACAGATATCGGACATTGCCATGGAAAAGGAAGAAATTCAGAGTTCCTTGGAAACTATGACATGTGATGTTGACTTCTTAAATGGAGCAATAGCAGATCTCAAATTTACTGTAAGGTCATTAGAAAAAGAAAAATCTGATCTGAGACATGAGTGTGAAACTGTTCAAACTGAGTGCTATGATCTCAAACAGAAAGTCTTCTCTTCAAAATCATTTGATGAAGAATCTCATAAAAAGTCAAAACTGATGTCACATGAAATTGAAACACTTGAACATGCCAAGAAAGAACTGTTGAAAAGTGTTCTGTCCTTAGAAAATGAGAAACACAAGCTGGGAAGTGATTTAGCGAACATTAAAAGTGAATGTGATAGTGTGAAAGTGAAGCTGAATGAAAGCTATGAAAATGAAAAGAATCTCAGGGAAAGATTAACCATGTCTGAAGAGGAGTTGAAGAAGATGCAGGGATGTTTGAAAACTTTAGAAGCAAAAGTGGTTAAGCAAAGAAGCAAAGAAGTGTTTGAGAAGGAGAAGGCTGAGATGCAGCATGGTGCCTTGAAGTTGCAAGAAAATCAGAGTAAAGCGGAGGATCTGCAGAAGGACAAGTCAGTGCTGGTGCAAGAGCTTCAGGATCTTCAACGTGACTATGACAAGGTCAACCAGAAGCTTGATGTCCTTCAGGATGCTGAGACGAAGCTCATGGAAAGAGTCAATGAGTTGGAAGAGGTTGAGCAAACCCTGCAGGATGAGCTTGAGAAAGCAGTTTCCGAGTCTCAGATTTCCAATGAACGTCTTCGACATTTCAGTGCAGACACTGGAACATCAGAAACATCTGCAGTCACAGAGATGTCCATGCAAACAGAGATGAGTGATCAGTCGACATCGACATCCGATCTGATGCCAGCTGCCCCACCCACTGGGAGGAAAGTGTCGGTTGTGTTTCAGAGAATTCAGGAACTTGAGATTGACAACAAGGAACTATCCATGAAGCTTCAGGATTATGAAAATGCCATAACTCAGGTTAGACAGATGAAAGAGAAAGTGAAGCTGTTGGAACTGTCCGAGGACAAGTTGATGGAACGTGTGATGGAGTTAGAAGAAAACGAAGACAAGGTCAGAAATGATGCGAGTAAGTTTAGGAGGACAACTAGTGAAGAAAGTGGTGATGGTAACTTGTCACACGATTCCAAAGGAAGTGATTCTGATCCACTAGCTGCCAGGTTAGCTGTTGTGAAGTTAGAAAAAGAGAATGCATGCATTCAGAATTTATTGGAAAGCGAGCGTGAAAAAGTTGAACAAATTGTGAATGAGAAAATGATTCTTCAGGAAGAACTTCAGCATTTAACTGAAAGCATTGATGAAGACAAGCAACAACTGCAGGAGAAGGTTAAAGTTCTAGAAAGAATGAAAGTGAAAGAGCAATTCAAAGTTGATTCTCTACAGAGTTCGGAAAGTGTGTTGAAGAAGAACTTGGAGGCTTGTAACTTACACAAGAAGAAGATGGAACAAGACATTAGTGAGCTGCAGAGTCAGACGATCGACTTCCAGAGACAGATAGTGGACCTAGAGAATGAGCTCCAGGAAGAACGACACAAGGTGGAGATAATTAACGACAGGAAGATAAAATCTGAAGAAAAAATTGCTAGTTTAGAAAAACGTCTTTCTGAGAGGACGCTGTCTAGGGGTGACAGTGCTGACGGAAGATTACTGGGATCAGTGTCAGGGGAGAAGAACAGGATGAGAGAGCTGGAGAAGGAGTTAAGGAAGACTCAGGAGAAGTTGGAGGAAATTCAGACCGAGTATGAACAAAAACTTTCAGATATTCAGTGTGAGAAACAGACAATAGAACAAAGTGAGAAAGAATTGAAAAGTGCTATCAATGACCACATCAAAAAGGAGCAAGAGCTTCAAAGTGAGATTAGCAAAATCTGTGATAAATCAAAACAGCTTGAGGATCATGTGTCTGATCTTCAAGAAGAAAACTCTAGTCTTGTTGAAAAATGTGACACTCTGACTGCACATGTGAATTCATTGAAGGAATCTGCAGAAACCAGAAGAAAGACTTCCCTCCATCAACCAATCCTGCCAAAAATAACATCCTCATTTGCCACAACCTCATCCCATTCCAGCAAAGACATTCTCAAGAAGCCTCTTCCATTTGGTGCAAGCAAACCTATGCAATCTTCCAAGGACAAAGACCTACAGGCCCAAGTAACAGCCCTGTTGTCCAAACAAAAAGAACTTCTGGATACCATCAGCAGACTTGAGAAGGAGAACACCAAGCTGAAAGGAACGAGGTCATCTACTTCATCGACTGTGACATCGTCCTTGTTCATGTCTCCTGGGAAGAGGTACGGAGTGTCCAGACTCTCTGAGACATCTGAGACATTGAGCCAGGAGGAGCTGCAACACAAGGTGCACAAGCAGGAACACGAACATCAGCAGGAGCTCGACAAGGTCCAGGAGCTCGAGCAACAACTTGCTGCATTCCGGACTGATGTCGGCAGACTGAGGGACTTCCTTGTCAGCAGTGAGAAGAAGACTGACACATACCACAGTAGAGTGAAATCAGTAAGTACTTGTAGACCATTCTATTTAAAGGTGTAATTTCTTGTCTATTTCTCATCTAGATATCATATTTTCCTTGGTCCCTTAGTACAAGCTGGTAGCTGTAGATTCACCACAATACTCAGTGCTATAGTTATTGTGTTTCCTCCAGCACTAAACTGAAAATCTGTGAAATAAGTGAAGGAATCTTGAAAGCGGCTTCAAATTTCAATTAAAAAGAAAATCTATTCCAATTCCTCATTCTGTGTTTCAATCCACGTTTCTTTACTATTCATATGGCTTTTTAAACACCATGTGCAATATATTGGCTAGTTTATAAAAAACATTCTTCATTTTAACCTTCATTTGTAAAACACAAATAGTTAAATAATTAATACTTTTTTTCGTTGCAAATGGGTGAAAGATTCCCGCAGCGATGTTAAACTCCATATTCACTCACTCGCTAAATTGAAAATCTGTGATATAAGTGAAGGAATCTTGAAAGCGTCTTCAAACTTCAATTAAAAAGAAAATAGAGAAGAAAATGAAAAAAGAAAGTAAAATAGAGTTTATATTGAATAATAATTTGTTAAGAAATTCATTCATATGGCATTTTTCTGACCTACCAGGTTGATACAAGAGTTAAATATTCTATTTAAAATTTACTAAATTTGTTTTCCAAATACCAATTATTTCATAGACTTTTATTTAGTTAACAGATACAGCAAATTATCAATACATTTTGTTCTCATTGATATTTATATTTTTTGTACATATTTAACTGTTACAATTTGTATTAAGATGTACATATAAGCCAACAACCCAAATACCAATTATCAATTTGGTTTGAGGTGATATGCATATATTACAGTAATTATGTATTAAATCCCATAATATGCCTATTATAGGCTTTGTTTTTGCAGTCATCATGTCATTGATTGTTAAATTTATTATAGATTGTTCTGGTGTTTATTTTTCAGACTTCAGTTTCCTCACATCAAATTCCAGAAATGGCGAGCCTAGAGATGGAACTACGCCGGAAAATAGCTGAGATCCAACACAGAGAACAAACACTCAGGTAGGAGAAGTTTTGCTTCAAATGTGTTTCCTAGAATAGGTGTTCAGTGTTGTTGAACACAATTCTTACTACAGTGGAACCCCAGTAATTCAAACCCATCTAATTCAAAATATCGCTTAATTCAAAACTGTCGCATAGTCCTGGTCGCATTCTTCTTATTTTATCATTATTTGACCACAGTTAATCCGAACCACTTTAATTCGAAAACCCACATAATTCGAATTCTTTTTCCGAGTTCCGGCTATGAAAATTCGAAATTTCAGCTTAATTGTTGATACCACCATCCTCACCCAACGAGCATTAATGAAGTACTTGTATTATGATATTATGTTGTCAACAGAATAAATTTATTATGAGCAATACATCCCATTTTGTATTTGTTTTCTAAGTTTTGCTTGAAGAACGTTCTGCGAGTTCGTAAGGAATCATGGATAATGTCATACATGTACACTGCTAGGTGACCCTCTTAATTCGAAAAACCCAGATAATTCGAAGTAATATTATGATCCCCAGCAAGTCGAATTAGAAGGGTTCCACTGTACAGTATTTAACTTGGTGTGCCAAATAGTGCATGTAGTAGCATGTTAGACTATAAATCTGATGCTTTGAGTTTGAATATTTTACACAGATAAAATCAGTTTCTCATGCAGGAAAGACTGTGATGCTATGTCTGCATGTGTGGACCCAGTTCTTCAGAAGGATCATAGCACTATGAGAATCGTAACTACTAGGGGTGTAACGATAAGTCGATAAGTCGACCTATTGCGATAGTGTGTGTCCCGATAGCAATATATCGATAGCAATCTTAACAGTCGATAACTATTGCCGATAGTATGATGGACTATCGATAGTTCCGATAGTTTTTATT
>JAULBP010171443.1:0-14639 GCA_032355345.1 Lepetodrilus pustulosus | reverse complement strand
TTGGGGACTTAGTATACCAGGAAATAACAACTTTTGGGTGTACAAATCAAACGTAAATAGTCTCAGACTGAAATTCGCTTGGTCATTATCTAGGTCTATCAACCGTGATTGTATGCCTTTAAGGCAGTGTATTTCAAGATATTCTACCTTTTAAATTAGTCACATGTATATCCACAGAATGACAGATATACTAAAGCTGTTTTTCTTGTTCTTCTCTCCAGGTTTTCAACGAGCGGTCTCTGAAGGACGCGGAGGTGATGCACACTCGCTTCGTCAAGCTGACCACGGACTATGAGAACCAGGTGATGGCTGCCGACTCCCTCGCCGCGGACAACCAGGGCAAAGCTTCCGAGCTCAAGGTGTGTGGCCGATATCTGTCATCTTCAACGGATAACACTATTTTAGTCACCCAATGTCAAAATTATTTTAATTTTGGTCTGTTGAGCTCGTGTCTTTCAATACAATTAAAGTTACCAAATAGGCAGATTTAGCCAAGAAGATATATATAGCTGATGAAGTAGAAATTAGATTTCTGTGGCCCATTCCACAGATAGGAATGCAAGAATCATAACTGGAATTTGGCAAAGGACATCACAGATATTAAAGACAATTTTCTTTTCCAAATTATTTTTTTCTGATTTATTAAAAATATATTTGGAAAAATTGGCAAGAATGTTTTTGAAAATGCTTTAATTTAACCCTCTCCCTGCTGGATTGAGCACAGACACACCTCTTTAGGGCATCTCTGGTTGCCTTCAGCATGGAGAGGGTTAAAAGATATTTTTTGTGACATGTATTGTGAGCTCTAAAGTAACAATGTTCACGTGCGTGTCGTCATCTCCTGGCAGCAAAAAGAGGACGAGGTAACGGCACTGAAGTCTGAGACACAGAGACTGGGCAAGGCACGCGAGGTGATGCAGCGCAAACTCCGCCAGGCCGAGGACCAGAAGGGGGAGGTGGAGCAGCAGAGGGAGACCCTCAAGGGCCAGGTCGTCGGACTGGAGCGAGGTAACACCATATAATAATTAATAGGCCTTTCTCTAGAAGTAGCTAGTACATGCTGAGCGATTAGTTTGGCATTGGCAGCCTCTCGAACTGATAGTGGAAAAAAACTGTGCTGTGCCCCCACAGGCTTACCGTTGGAAGTAAGGTTATCGTAGAGATGTTGTTTCCTATAGATGTCGCATCGCTCCAAGCCACAAATAAATATCTGCTAACATCCTATATACATGTACTACACCATAGCTTACCATATAAGTGGTGAATCTTAGTCTATGGCAGTTCTCTAGTCTAGCTGGTCATCACCGCTTGAACATTGAACACGTCTACTTCAGACAACTGCAGGGTACAGTAATAAGTTGATCATTGTCTTGTACCACTATGCTAACAGTAAACTGCAGTAAACTTGTCTCCATTAAATATTGATGAACATCTTGATATTTGAGCAGCGAGTTGTCCTGGGTAGCTATTGTTTTATGATAATATCTTCATACAATATGTATACAAATCTCCAGCTAAACATTGCATGTCCATATCATATTGATAGGCAGACATAGCAGGAAGTAGACACAATAGTGAGGTAGCGTTTGGTATGGAGTTTGAAAAGATGTATGAAACTATCACAGAAGAGGGTACTTGCTGAAAATTGTCCTCTCTTCCTGTGTGCTATGTCTTATATGGAAATACTCTTTTTAATGTGTGTGCTTTTCAAGCTGTGCTAGTATCAGTTAATCTTGATGTGTTGCATCTGTAACAACCCTCTGTTGATGTGTTGCATCTATTTACCAAATCTTTTTTTATCAATGTGTTTAATCTATGTCAATCTTCTATTGTGTTACATCTGAAAGAATTATCTATTCATGTGTTACCTAGTCTCAGTTAATCTTGATGTATTGCATCTGTAACAATCCAATGTTGATGTGTTACATCTGTAACCTCTGTTGTTGTGTTACAGAGCTGGAGGCCGCTAAGAAGCAGGCAGAAGCTGACAAGAAAGGCATCGATGACCTGGTCAGAGAGAGAGACATCCTCAACAAGGTCAGTTCATCAGCTGGCTTATATGCTGCTTTCTACTGAATTCCAGCCACATAACAAATTAAGATATTATTCACCTCTATCGCAATCCATGATTAATTTACATTATGGGCATTGAACAATAGTGTAATAATTATGAAACAGGCAAAATTTTGAATATATGAATACAATGTGAATGATCATTTTGATCTATCTTCTCTCTCTTCTCATGAAACAGCACTAGAATCTCATTTTGACATATGTGCCATGGTATAATTGTGTTACTATCACTTTATGATCATCTTTTTCACATTGTAATTATATTTTATGACATTATTATTTTTCATTACACATCCCCAAAAAGGTTTTTTGATATAAAATTAAAATAAGATTAAAAGAAGAAAAATGTTTTGTCACATCATGTTTGATGCGTGATCTTGTTTTATTTGGTCACACTATGATGTTTGTCACATCATGATCACCCCTATTGATCAGCATTGTCCCTCCCTTACAGAACCTGCTGAAGGCAGCTGGCGCCACCCAGAAACAGCTGCATCTGGTGAAGCTGCACGAGCAGAGCAAGAAGAACCTGGAGCAGGAGATCCAGAACTACAAGGAGGAGGCCCAGAAACAGAGGAAGATCATCTACCAGCTGGAGAAGGAGCGCGACCGATACATCAACGAGGCATCCGACCTCACGCAGAAGGTCAGCTAGATATACATGTGGATATACAGTGTACCCTCGATATAACGCTGAAGTTAGGATTCATGATATAACCCCCGCCTTATAGTACCTGCCGTATACGATAGTAACAAAAATAAAAATGGGATCCACATATGATCCCACCTTATATCCAAATCCGCTCTGTATCGAACAGTGTTATATCGAATATAGAATATTGTGATCGATGATATTAAATATTTTGAGGTTTCAAGCGTGATACAGTGTCATGTCGGTCCACAAGATTCCCTATTTCCTGAGGCAGAATTACGTCATGATCGCTGTTGGCATCTGGGGGTCTAGAATCTGTATTACCCAGCAAAACAAAGGAAACTACCTCGATACAGCATGGTACACAGGCTCGTGGCCAATCAGATTCCTACAATTTTATCTGAATGGTAATAATCTAGAATATTGTGGGATGGGATTTGAACATTAATCTATCTAGATAATGTAATCAGGCAATAGAGATATAATATATAATTGTCAAAGTTAGTTGATTTAACACTACTGACCTCCTGACACTACAGGTTCTACAACACATGGAGGACGTAAAGGTTCGGGAGATGCAGATCTTCGACTACAAGAAGAAGATTGCCGAGGCGGAGACGAAGCTCAAGCAGCAACAGAATCTGTACGAAGCTGTGCGTAGTGACAGGAATCTGTACAGCAAGAACCTCATAGAGTCGCAGGTTAGTTGAACGAGATCTATCTGTATGCTGCCTTACATGTATGTCCATGTAATATTTCCAGAAGATTTCAACACATTGCCTTGAAAATTAATTAGGTAAAGGGAGATAACCAAAATGGAATGTTAAAAGCGCAATATTATCTCCCTTGGAATGAATTTTGTATTTATTTTTTAGTATTTGTTAATTGTTTTGTTTGTAACACTGAATAATTAAAAATGGGCAGTAGTCCCATTTGGGATAAAACTACCACAATATTATATCCCTTGGAATGAATTTTATCATTATTATTATTATTTTTATTATTATTATTATTGTATGTATTTACTAGTTTGGGTGTTCTTTTTACACTGAACAATTTACATTAGGCATGTATCCAATTTGGGATGAAAATACCACAATTTTAATACCCAAAAACGTCCACAAGCACCATCTGTCACTGACTGACATGTATCCTCTGTCTGCCAGGACGAGATCACAGAGATGAAGAGGAAGCTGAAGATCATGAACCACCAGATCGACCAGCTGAAGGAGGAGATCCAGGCCAAGGAGGCGGCGCTGGTCAAGGAACACCTCGAGCATCAGCGCGTGGAGAAAGAGAAGGAGACGCTGAAGGCTGAGCTGCAGAAGATGAAGCACCAGGCGTCGGAGAGCGAGGCATACATTAAGGCGCAGGAGGCTGAAGAGAGGAAGTTGCTCAAGATCATCGCTGAGGCAGATGCTGAGAGAGTCCGTCAGAAGAAGGAATTGGACCAGGTGAGAATATTTACGATGAAAACTTACTGTTGAAACTGAATAGTGATGCAAATAACAGATGATTGCAAAAAGAAAACATGAATTTCTACTGGTCCTTAGGACACCTTTTAATCTATGTGTTGGGAAAAGTGGCCCGGGATAGTGTTAATTTCCATCCCTGGGTTTGAAATCAGTCTTAGTTCAGTTCATACAGCATCTCACTTAGAACCATGGCATCCTTTCATGAAGCTCCTGGGTATGTTCAGCTCATGGAAGCCGTTCAGCTAGCATACATAGTACTATAAATCATTATAAATGTTAGCAAGCACACATGCGCAAACTGATTCGCTGCTATTTTCCTATGGACTCGTTCAGTCAACCACTACTTTGTAGGTCACTGTGATCCTGTATATAACACTCCTGTCTATATCCTGACTGAGCGTGGACAGGTAGAGATCCCGACACTGTAACCTTGCCTCTCACTTGCCCTGTCTTGTCTATATCCTGACTGAGCGTGGACAGGTAGATATCCCGACACTGTAACCTTGCCTCTCACTTGCCCTGTCTTGTCCTGTCTGCAGGTGATCAGCGAGCGAGACATCCTGGGCACACAGCTGGTGAGACGAAACGACGAGCTGGCACTGCTGTACGAGAAGATCAAGATCCAGCAGTCGGTCCTCAACAAGGGCGAGATCCAGTACAACCAGCGACTGGAGGACATCCGTGTCCTCAAGCTAGAGATCAAGAAACTCCGCCGAGAGAAGACCATCCTGCAGAAGAGTGTTGCTAATGTGGAGGACTTGAGGTGAGTACATTGATTGAATTAATGTTTCGAGAATGTTATTTTTACCATTGTCTAAGCCAAGCCAGTGGACTGTAATAAAATAGTATGTCCGTAAACTATAAGGATAACAGAAGGGCCTGATGGAGGTCAGGGATCAGAGGGCCTAGTAGAGGTCAGCTGTCCAGAGTAATGTAGGTCAGAGTGCAGAGGGATGAGAAGAGGGCATGTTGGAGGTCAGTAGAGGACCTGATGGATGTCAGGGGTCAATGGAGAGCCTGGTAGAGGTCATGGAGGGACTGAGGGAGGTCAGGAATCAGAGTGCACAGGAATGGACCTGCTGTGGATGTCGGGGTCACATGAGAGGCTAGTGAAGGTCATGGGGTTGTAGTACAGAGGAGTGTATGGTGGATGTAAAGCAGAACATTATTTTGTGTCCAATCCTAAAGTATGTGTTGACTTCAGCCTGTGTGTGGTGTTGTAGACGGGAGGTGTATCACATCCAGAGGGAACTGCTGAGAGAGAGGACGCGGTGCAAAGCTCTGGAAGAGGAACTCGAGAACCCGATGAACATCCATAGATGGAGGAAGCTGGAGGTGAGCAACATCAATAAAACAAAAACTAAAACAAATTGGGAAGACCTTTATTGAAATAATAAATTAATAAAACAAATTTATTAAATTTAGAAGAAAATAGAAACAAGGCATCTTTTTTATTTCATGTATTTTCCCCCTCTCCCTTAGGGTTCAGACCCGAGCACGTACGAGATGATCCAGAAGATCCACACGCTACAGAAGCGGCTGATCTGTAAGACGGAGGAGGTGGTGGAGAAGGAGCTGCTCATTCAGGAGAAGGAGAAGCTGTATCTGGAGCTGAAGCACATCCTGGCACGCCAGCCCGGTCCAGAGGTCGCCGAGCAGCTGCAGATCTACCAGGGAACTCTCAAAGACAAGACCAAGCAGATGAAGGTGTGTGCTGGTTGCTTGTGCTTCATCCAACATCAGGGACGTGTTCCTCTGTATGGTCTTAATGTGCAGGTTAACAGGGTGTGATATAAGATGTTCCTACTGGTTCTACTGGTCTTGTCCAGTGGAAGGACTCCTTATCCTTTTACAAGTCGTCGCATATGAGTGAAATATTCCTGTTGCGATGTAAAGCACTAATTCATTCAATTATAATTCTTGTTGCATTTGAGATCATCCAGGTTCACACTATACAATATTTTTCTCTCTGTTATTTCAGGCAATGGCCTCCGAATTGAACATGTATGAATCCCAAGTCAGTGAATATAAATATGAAATAGAAAGGATTGCACGAGAATTGCAGGAAGTCAAGAAGAAATATTTCATGCAAAAGAAAAAAGAACAGCAAATCAAGTAAGTTTTATCTCTACATAACATTCTCAATTGTAGAACTATGAACATGCAATCGTAGGGTATGGATGAAAGATTCCTACAGCAAAGTTAACAATCAATTGAGCATGGATTTGTCGTATCATGGCTTACAATGTCGAAAATACGTTAGTTTTTCATCACAACATCGCTGATGTGGTTTCAACGTTACTTTGACATTGTTTGCCGCAATGTTTATAATACACATTTGCATTATAAACTGACCATTACTGACTCATCTCTCTCTGTAACTTCCTCAAACTATCTGTCTCTAACTTTCTCAAACTGAACATCTTTCTCTCTGTTAACTGACCATGTTAACTGACATCTGTACACTACTTGCAGGGAGAGAGACCGAGCCCTAGCACAAGCAGGAGCCCCGATTATCCAGCCTCAGAGGACGGACGCACCGCGCTTCACCGGCGGAGGCTTCAATCTAAAGACCACCAAAAGTGCTGCATAACACAAACTTGTCTGTCCGTCCGTCATATTCTCCAGACTAATTCCGTCTTTCGTTGTCACATGTTCTGTCAAGTGTGGCATGGCATGTAAAACTATGACGGTCATCAAGAATAAGTTTAAAATACTGGGGAAATACATATTTATTTGAAGTACAAATATTACAGTGTAGGTATTCGTTACAATTTGTACATATAGGACATACTTTTGGCTATGACCTAATTATTGTAGGTTCACTGTATTAAGATTATCAAGAAATATTAAGTTAGGCATGTTAAGTTTTCCTTTTCAGCAAGTGTCTAATGAATTCTGAATAGTTTCAATTTATGTTAATCCTTACTTAGCGACTATAAAGCAGATTTATTATTTTATACAAACAAGATTCTGTGATATCATATGTATAAATATTGTGTACTCAATTAAAATGTTCAATATTTGAGATTAGCGTATTTATTTTCTTTGAATGATTCATGGTCAGTGACACAGGTCAGTTATGGACAAACTGGACGTGGGTTGGAATATGTCCATAGAACTCAACTTCCACTTGTTCTACAGGTCAAGCAGTGTACAGATTGTTTTCAACACAACCAATAAATACAACACAATAAGTGTCAATGTTTCAGTTTTTTATTAAAAAAATGTAAGTGACCTGGTTCCAGGCAGCGTTACTAAACATTCAGATATAAATATACATTATTACATCATTCTTCAAGTTAAAATGTCTAGAATGTCTTGGAATATAGCTCCATCAAGAAATTGCTGACGACTCTTGACAGGACTTGACTCTTGGACTGGGATTTCACGTTAACATATTGATGTACATGTACATCTAGACATAGCTATATAGAATAGACTAGTTTAGGGACCATAAGTCGACATGAAATGTATTCAAAATCCGGTGACAAACGGGTCAAATATAAAAACTGTTGTGCAACCACTGCTAGCTACATGAGCAACTGCACAATAATGTGCATGACATATTTCTACAGATATTTGTGTAGTTTACGTCAATTGGAATAATTTTAGTTACATTTTCGAAGTATGCTATATCGATTTTCATCAAAAATAACCTTGACTAGCACACATCTAAATGCTATATCTCCGAGTAGATGTCGGCAGAAATGACTCAAATGAGTCTTGCTGTCCCTGTACTCAGGACTATGGATGGATCGATATTCTCCAACAAGTGCAGAATAAGTAACAAACCATGCATGTCACTGAGAGTCCAATGGCAGTTTACAGCCTGATCAGTCACTTCTGTGTGGGCCACAGCACAGCTGTATAGCAATGACCGTAACATTTACTAAAGACTAACCCACATTCACCAATTTTGATTGTCAAATCTGTTCAACAATATGAAGAACCAATACCAAACTGGAATGAAAATTTGCACCATATGAGGCATTCATAATGCTGATGTATAGTCTACCAACAATAAATACAAATGCTTATATAAATAAATAAATACATAATATTAAGTCACAATCAGCTGGATCCATTTTCAATCTGCTCGCTGTCCTTATCACTACGAGGACCATGTCCACACTTGGTCAACACTTTGTCCAGTCTGCTGATGAACGTGTCCACGTCACACCTGGTCATCCCCACACTGGCGGCCGCTGTCAGGTACGTACACGGGTAGTTGTCGCAGTGAGATCCGTAGTTCTTGAACGTGAATCCGCAGATGGTGGCGTTGTTTCCCGGGGCAACCACCCTGAAGAACAATGTGCCATTGTTGGTAAATAAATAATATTTAGATCTCATAGCGACACTTTTTATACAGGGATGGCAACAGACAAATGTAATCTCGGCGGAAAACAAGACGAGGGTTAGAACCCCAAGCCACTAAGCAGCGGATTTCCGTGAATCCATAAAAAGAAATGCAATTCCTGTTATTAACATTATAGCGCATCATGACATTGTGAATAGAGATCGGATACAAATGTAATTTTACAAACATCACATGCACACACTTTGTAACAGTTACACACACCTGGTTCCTGATACAAATCTGGTGAACAGCATGGACCCTATCTCCGTCGCCATCTTACTGTCAGCGTAGCCGGACAGAGACATTCCTGCAACAACAATGTTAAACAGTTCATCAAAATAGGATACCTACTTGGCAGATATTAGTTTGTATGTAGCTCTGATTACAGGAGAGAGTGATGTCCATTAGATGTTTGTGACTACTAGTATATTGACCAGATGCAGAGACAATAATACAATGCTACTTTCTACACACCATACTATTGTTGAAATGTGGTTGGTTGCATGGGTTAGCAGTAAATCTGGTTTGTCCATGATTGCAATCCATTAACTCATTGCTCATTGCATTTCGTTTTCCTAAAATAAAATCTAAGCCCATAGTAAACAGTAGTATTATATAGTATCTATTACATATGCTAGCTGAATGGCTACAGTTATTAGACTACTGTAACTGACTACCCTATAGATATTGGACAACTATAACTACCTATAGATATTGGACAACTATAACTACCTATAGATATTGGGTTGCTGTTCTTGGTACTAAGCACCCTCTCGCCATGCTTAGCTGCACACGTCTCCATGGCGTCCCACAGATAGGCGTACATTTCCTTCCTGTCCCCCAGCAGTCGTTGGTATCCGGCCACACCCAGAGAAAGCAGGGTGATCAGCAAATCCAGAGACGGTGAGGCAGACGCTCGGCCTGCAACATCAGCAGAGTCATTGCCTTGCTTCTCAGTATCAGCCTTGGCTACTCTTAAATATGTAGCATGACAGTATACACAGAAATATTTACAGTACAGAGTGACCTCCCTTAGATGCATGTGGCTAGATTTATATGATACAGTTCCCAAACATTATGAAGTACCTAGAGTGAAAATGTTTGCTTTCACTTAAAACAGTTAATTGTATAGATTTTATTATATATTTGTCATTGACAGTAAGGATTAAAATGAAAAAGTAAATCATGAAATCTGTGGAAAATCCTCATGTCCAATAATATGCATTCCTACCATTTATTAATTGCCCACTATTGTGATGAAGAGATTACATGAGAACAAGTCTGAGACCCCACTGTTGAGAGGACCAGACAGTTACGACTCTGCTCACCTGGGTACGTCTTACTGATCTCTTCAACGAACGCCTTGTCAAAGCCGGCGATCACAGCTCCACCTACTGGTACCATGAAGTTCTTGTCCGTACTCTGGACGAAGGCATCAACTCTCCCTACTCGGGCAGACTGTGGAGGTGAAATCAGGACGTGAAAATTGCAACATTGACATCCTAGATAGATAATTATTGATCATAATTAGGAATATGTTAAATGTAATTTTTGGCAGTAGAAGTACCAGGAGCGATAATGTCACATTTTATCACGAAAAAAACTTTGAATCAGAAGTTCACAAAACAATCACCAGTACACCATGAATATACATAAACACATGAGTACACCTCAATGAGTACATTGTTTGTACACTATGAGTACATCTTCAGTACACCCTAGTACAGTACCTGTTGTAGGAGATGGCAGCACTTAGAAGACTGAACACCGTAGGCATTGTTCACCAGGTGAGGGACGTCCAACTCCTTGCACAGCGCAGCGATACCTTCCAAACTGAAACAGCAGAAATAACAACACTGCCTTCATTCATGTTAGCTACAAAAATGTACACCCGTCCAACCAGTGGCTAGTGCACACTCATATCTGTCACAAGTACACACACAAATGTGTCACTAGTACACAGTCACTAGTACACCAAATACTCTGACTAGTACACCATGTAACTAGTACACTCACCACTATCACTAGTACACCCACAAGTCTGTCTAGTACACCCACAAGTACACTCACCACGCTGTCACTAGTACACCCACCTGTCAGGGACGCGTGGAGCAAAGCAGCTGGTGGTGGACATGACACACAGAACACTCTCCGGGCCGACCTCCTCAATCTTGGCCTGTATGGCGGACAAGTCAGTACACAGTCGGTCCCCATCCAGCTTGTTCTCAATCACTAGTGGCTGGAAACCTACAATAACAGCATATCATTAATATTTGTGTGAAAATAATAATTAATAATAAATCTCAGGTAATTTTTGCTATCACGCAACACTGCAATCTAAAAAAAATAAAGTACAACTTGCCTGCAGTGATCATTGACTTGAAGCAGGATTTCTGATCAATCCGCGGCCAGATGACGTACTTGGCTTTAGGACGTCGGATACGCAACGTCGACATGCACAGAACGAGGCTCATACCAGTTGCCATGGGAACAACAAAACAGCTGGCAGTAGACTGAATGCCTGTGGTCATCAATGAGCATTGTTACATTATATACACACAACAAAGATTTAGATATCACTTGAGATTCCTCACTATTGTGAAAAATGTAATAATAATAATAATAATAAAGATGTGAGAATTTATGTTGCACCAAATTCACACTCGAAAGCATGCTCATAACACTACATTTAGTGTAGTTATTCCGGGTTCCACGATATGCCTACCTAACAATATGATGCAACACGCCTAGTTGTCACAGAATTTCCAGACTATCATCACATCACCGAAATACTACATGCACATTTTTAACTCCCAACTCACATATCTTCCAAAATTAAATCAACTATGGAACTAATTATTACAAGTGATATATCCAGAATATATTTGAGAGTTACCTCACCAGATATTCTGAGGACATCCAGAGCGAGACTGTTGGTCAGTTTCATGATTACACTGGACCCTGCGGCCTTCGGCTGGACGGCCGATATGTCTCCTGACCGCCCAATTCCGTGACCCAGTCTGTACGGGAAGAAATATGAAGCTTAACTAATAAATGGATGAGAACCATTACGATTTAAACTAAAGGTGCTAAGATAAAATATTCATACAATCATAGGGCAATCAAAAGGACAACTCGAAAAATAAAGCTAGTATCTTGTTCAACTGAAAGGTATAGTATCTGTAGTGGAGTGCTATGTGAGCAATCACATAAAGTTCCAACTCTCAGCACACCACAGTCATCCTATAGAACAGGATCCAGGCTATTTCACCTGTAATGTCTGCGCGCGACGAGATCCGACGCCATCCTGGCTTCACGCTCCCCGACTCCGCAGTTCCCGATGAAGTTGTTGCTGTCCATCACAGCCAGTTCTGTAAGCAGCAGCTCGATCGTCTGGTCCGTCCATCCCTCGTCTGGCAACTTGCGCTGAAACAGTAAGTGTTAATATCTGCACATGAAACAGTAAGTGTTAATACCTGCACCTGCATTGTAGACCACAAATAAAATTATTCTCTAAAAATGTATTTCACCAGCTCTTCCACATGTTCCAGTTGATGTAATTTGACAATTTGACAAATAAATATATTTAGAATTTGTGACAATAGCTGAATATAATTGATATAATATAACTCATTAAAATGTGTAGCTGTAGCAGTGTAGAAACATAACTAAAATGCTTCTCATATCAAACACCATAACAATAGATAGGTCTCTATGGTAATATTTTCCTAGGATGTAGTCTCCATGCTACGTACTGTGAATATATGTCAGGGTTGGCAATTAACACTCTCCCGGGACATTTCTCCCAAAGCTAAAGGTATCCTAAGAGCTAGTAGAAATTCATAACATTTGTTATTCGTATCACTATTCGGCCGTTTTAAAGTTAGTTGCTATCCCTGTATCATGTGTATGTACTAACACAGCCTGTCTACCATTGTCTACTGTGTACAACACATGACCTACATGCTGTAGAAGGTGGCATATCTTGCTCTCATGGATCTGTCTGGCCTGACTTCCCTGTCCAATGTACGACCCTGGTACCAACTTCTCACACTGCTCACGGATTGACTCGTTCATTCTGAACATGAAGAAAACATCACCATGACTTCTACATAAATACAATGATTGTTGTCTATGTATCACATTTTTTGTAACCTTGTTAATTGATTTTAAATGATGGTAAACTTAATTTCATGAATACTCGAGGTTGCTCATGTATTGCTTCATATAAATAATTAAAATATTGTGGTGTTTTTAATTATTATTATAAAACCATTGTCATTAAAATTGTTAAGTTATAATAATCTGTAACCCATTTTATTCTTGTATTCGTGACTACTTTGGTTGCAGGAAATGCGCGAAAACAGAAACACTGTTTAAAGTATTAAACCCATCCATCACCAGCTGATCACAGACTGTTTGGGGACTTCTTGAACGTTGACTGATCAAATCTGGACCATTGCTTCATGTAAAAGCATGTGCATATTGGATAATCTATCTGACAAGTTGAGTAATGATCACATTTTACCTGGATCACGTGTGGACAAAAATGTAAACAAACGTCTAAACCAGCGTCAACCTAAGCATTATCAAGAATATAATGCATGTACATGTACGCTATTATAGATCATGTATAAACATAAAATGTCTTCGACATGGGCTATATCATGATACTATCTGATTACGTACGGGTAAGATTTATTCAGGTGAATAGTTGGTGAAAGTTGAAACAAGTCAACAACTTAGGGGCGAAGAAACTCCTGATTACAATATTAACCGTGAGCGGAGCTTGAAGTTGCAGACCGCTAAGAATTCTTTAAACGGTTGTGCTCAGTAACTTCTTTTTTGTGTGTGTGTGGTGAAGGTTGGAATGTGAACATTTACTGGGGTCTTTTTTAAATTACTATTATACATTTCTTTTCGTAGTTTTCCATGCACTTCTTGTTTTATTTTTTTTGTTTTGTTTTGTTGCTTTATATATATGTATAAAGTCTGACGTAACATTTTTTAATACCTAATTGCAAAGATTTTGATAACTATCCACATATAACTGTGTGTATATCTATGAAAATGTACGTATTATCATATTATTTGTCAAATAAAGACAGTCATTATAATTATTTGTCAAATAAAGACAGTCATTTATGTTTTTTATGCATCTAAAGCAATGGCTAAATCGAAATTCACCGATTTATTGGACATTTTATAAATTTCCTGATGTTAGACATTGATTGTAGCATAATATTACGGAGCTTTTTAATTTAGGTGTGTTTTTACTACTTTTTTAGTTTTAATGTTTGCTTAAATAGTAGTTATTTGGAGGAATATCGTATGTTTTGTTAGGTTTTACTAGCTCCTTCGCTGCCTTGATATAACAAGTTAATTGCCTTGACATGATTTGTAGTGCTGGGCATATGATCTTCATTGGAAACGCAGTATCTGCATTCAAACACACATGATCTCGTTGGCATAAACATTTGTCAAATACTGTACATATAATTTCAAGCACACACTTTCCCAATTCATGACATGTTCAGTAATTTGACGAATTCTAAATACAAATAACGTTATCCGGTTCAGATAAGGATGGCATCGAATCAAGTGGTTTACTGATGGGCTCAGGTATAAAACAAGCAAACTCCGATGTGCCATGTTTGCAAATGTTAATCCCGATTGGTCACCAAATGAAACCAAATCCATTAATCAAGCTCTGCTATGAAAGATCATAATATGGGACGGTATACCGTAATTCCCCATAGATCACCTACAGAACAATTCATAAATGTTAAATAACAATACGTGAATGCTAGTATGTTAATTGCATGTTAGTAGTCATCCTCGAAAACTCAAGCTATTGTGACTCCACAACTATTTGACGGACGGTTGTGGAGTCACAATAGCTTGTGTTTTCGAGGATGGTTAGTAGTGTGAATGCCAAATTAACAGCTGTTAATGCATGTTACTTTAATCATTATAACCCAGTGCATTATTATTATAATATTTAATTTCACACACACACACACACACACACACACACACACACACACACACACACACACACACACACACACACACACAC
>JAULBP010171332.1:0-14642 GCA_032355345.1 Lepetodrilus pustulosus | reverse complement strand
TAGCCCTACAGGCATGTAACTCAAAGTGTTAGTATGGAGCCTTGTAGGACTGCAATGTGCCATGATGCTTGCAATGTATGTTGTGTTGCTTTCACTGGCACAGAGTTGATGCCATGTAGATTGTTTTGCGTCGGTTATTTAATGTAAGTTGTTAGCAGTGTCACAAGGAACGGGTTCTTGTGTCCGTCGAGCCACATATTCAGGGGATCAACTAAATTATCTTGCCGACCTGTTTCAAACTGAACGAAATCATGTATTGAAATTCATACTCAGTTATTGTACGTGTAATCGCCAAAGTTAACCCTCTCCCTGCTGGATTGGGCACAGACATAGCTCTTTAGGGCATCTCCGGTTGCCTTCAACTTGCAGAGGGTTAAAGTCACAGGAGATGCCACGACTGACTTTGTCGTGTGAAAAGTGGCTGAGTATAAGGATTTTTATCCTCCAGCTGAAAAAACGTATTTCTCTCTCAACTGCTCAAGTGGGATACACAGGATATTATCAACGTCGCCTGAATGAATCGGATCAAACAATTTCAGTTCATTCCACATACTCTGTATTGGGCCAATATATCCTGTATTGGTGAAAGGTTCCCGACATGGCGTAAAACAATAATTCAGCCATCCTGTATTCCTTCCAGTTTGTGTTGCAGCCATATGTACCGTATTACTACATCAATCAACACTATTGCGTTGATATATATTCTTTATGTACATTGATATGATATACACTGTATTTGCATCAATATACATCTTATTGTTTCGGTTTTCATTGTATTACAGTAATATTCACTGTGCTGCAATGATATATGCTGTATTTTCAATATTCACCATATTGCTTTAATATGCTGTATTACATCGATATTCACTGTATTCACGTATTTTTTCAATACCATTTGTACTCCATTGACAGATACAGCATTGTACATGGATATGCACTATATTGCATGAATATCCAATGTTTTGATATCTATGATATCCACTACGCTAGAAGCTTTTTTAAAAATTGAATGAAGATTTGATAATCAAGTAGGTCAACTATCTAATTAAAAAAAAAGAAAAAAGAATTTAATTAAATTTTCAAAGCAGATGTGTTGCAGCTGTTGTTACGTGTGTCATTCACAGTCGATGTGGCAAGTGTGTCACAGTGTCATTCACAGTCGATGTGGCAAGTGTGTCACAGTGTCATTCACAGTCAAAGTGGCAAGTGTGTCAGTTCATGTCAGTTTGAGTGAATGCACGCTTTGAACTTACTTATTATGTGACATATTCCAAATTGATCAATTCACAACAAGGAAACAAGAGTCTTTCCAAACTGTGCTAATCTACTCAATCGTAATTAGGTCAGAACTTTCTTTTACTTTTGTACTAAATAAGAAAGCTGGAGTTTTCAAGTTTTCCAAACACACTTCTCTCTGTTGCTAAGTAATTAGGTTAATCTGTTACCTTGGTGATTAGTCATGTTGCCTGCTGTGACTCAGTATGTGAATATAATGTATACATCTTTCATAGATAAACTTTAAAGTAGTTTTCACTAATTTTTTAATTTTGTAGGGTTTTAGCTTTCATTGATGGTGTTGCATATAAGAAGGTCCTTGAGTGTTGGGGATTGTTGTTTAGTACATTTATTAAGTCCACCAGTTTGAGCCAATTTTTTAGTCATGCCCACGCGAAAATAATCATTGTAACTGGTAAAGAACAAAACACACAAGTTTTTTAATTTTTAATATTTTTAATATTTCCAATGACTTAATGTCATCGGCTACAATATCAATATAGCCTGACAAATAACATGCACACATCATGTAAAGCTTTCCCCAACATTTTCATCAAGAAATTGCCAATTAATTTTTCCAGACTGATATCCCTTTTGAATGACAGTGCTGTATTCCATCAGTTGTTACGGAAGGGTCCATTATGTCATTTGAGGGTATCAGCTCTTCTTGCCAGAACTACCCATAGGCATTGTGAATTTAATGAAGTATTCTGTATAATATTTTTTGGTCTCTGCCTAAGGGAATTCTTTCTTTTTTTTTTAAACTTCGATGTCAGTTTGACAAAGAGATGGTGGAAGGTATTTGGTTACAACTTTCATGACTTGACCAATTTTAATTTTATAAATTGCTGAGAGATTTGTTATTAAATTTAATGCAAGCCATAAATGTTTAAGCCACACTTGCACCATCTGCTAATTTGCTAATAACAAGTTCTTAATGCATTAATTTGATTATGTCCAAATTATATTATATGGCATATCTTACATCCATAAGTGTTCTAATATGCCAAAATATTGCTTGTTGCTAATTGACAATATTTGAAAATTTATTATTAATTTATTATTATTTATTATTCATTAATATCATCTGAATCTAGTCATATTATTGGCATACCATATTATATGCACTAAATTACTTACAATTTAGTGCAAGTAAATAATTCTTTATAAAAGTTTGTCTGGTAACTTTATTGCACTCTATTATACCACTGTTGTTTTATCATTATTTCCTAGAACCAAGATAACTAAGAAATAAAAATGCCATTTTAGATTCCATGTGTGCAGTCATGGAATCTTCCTCCTCAGTTCTTGGGCAGCCAGGTTTTTTCCTCTTCCCCCTTTTTTTTTGTTAATGTGTGTAGCTCCCCCTGGTTTTGACTTTTAGATCTGTAGATTGTGTTCAGTGCATGGAGATAAAGCCGCCTTTAGAGAAGGAACTTGAGTTGGAGGATACCATTAGAAAGCTGGGCTCCAGGGCGATTTGACCCGCATCTGTAAATATATCCTGCTTCAGTGGTCCTTCACAGAGGTTTCCGATTGGCTGCAAAGGGACACTACTCCGTGGCCATTGGCCTGGCTGCTGCTATATGCTGGGGTCCATCAATCTCTCCCAAAGTTGACATGTGGAAATTAATTCTCAGTGAGGACAAAATGTTCTGGCTAGCTTATTCTTTCTTTCTATCCACAGTCCTCTACTGGAAGTGGAATTTGGAATTTATTTTGTCCTTCTTGCATTTATGCTCTGGAGTTTTCCTTCAATTTTGCAAAAAAAATATTGACAACATGTTTTCAGCTCAAAATATGAAAAAGAGATATGAAAGTTGTGTAATTTTTCTGAGGGATAGCTTGAATAGAAGCTGGTCTAGTTAGCCAATGGACATCTTTCTAATTACACATGGTTTTCATAATGTGACGTATTATAAAATCAATATTTGTTTTTCCTTTCTCTCTTTTGGAAGATGCTGTAGCTTCGAGCTGCCTTCCATTCCAGCAACTTGATTGGTTTAGAAAAATACCGAAATTGCATATGTTATTGATTTCTAAAAATGTTCTCAATATAAATTATTTAATTTGTAAAAGTAAGAAACTCGGCCAAGAAGAAGTTTTCTGCTTGTAGTTGCCAAAAGTGGTGGCTTTAGGAGAAGTGAAAAGGTCTTTGTTCTTCATCAAATGAAGTTACTGTATTAGGATTTGCTGCCCTGGCTAAATACTGTGCCATAAGGAGCCCTACTTAGGACAAGTTCACTTCCTGCAAGGCTATTACAGTAGGGGAGGGTCATTAAGGTTTAGCTGGAGGTCGTGGATATCTACACTGAATAAACCTGCCTCTATAATCCCTCAAGGCCAGAAATATGTTGGTGTGAGGGTCACAGAAATTATGTTGTAAAATCCCTATGAAAATCCAGTTTTATTGCTATAATAAAAGTCGGTATTGTTGGGAAATCACAATGTCCAGAATATTATATTTGGATGTGGGTGAAAGTTTTACACTGCAAAGTAGAATAATAAATTACTCACTCAGTCAAAGTCAATTTAACAATTAAACAAAAAATCTTATGATCAGATTAAAAGTTTTATTAATGTTTAGAATATTCCTTGGATATGTTCAAATTATTATTGGACATCTTGTTATTATTTCATATTCAAAATTGTATGTGTGTATTTATATATCAAACATGTTATTATTGCATTAAAATAGTGAATGCACAAAGTAGTTTATTGATAAACTGCTTCAATTTTTAAATTTTAAATAGTCTCAATGTAAGATATAACAAGTATTGGTTTTCACAGCAAAAATAAAAAATCTAAATTAAAATACAGGCAAGAGGATAATGTATTACTTTTTTTTATTATCTTATAAATTAATGTTCAAAGTAGTTAATTGCTAAAAAAGAAAATTGGGTTATTTTTTATCTATATGTAAAATAAATTTAGGTTGACAAATTGATCTAAGTCATTTCTTGGTATTGATGGGGATATAGAAAGAAGAAGAAAAAGATGTGGCTTTAAAAAGCCCAGAAGATCCACTATAGTGTACTAATGAAGGGAGACTTTGATGTGTTCAGCAATTTAAGGTCAATGGACTGGGGATATAGAGGGAGGGCGGTATAGCGAGGGCAGGCTGTTGCTATGCAGAGTCATGCGTTACAGTGAGGTACCTGCTGCAATAATTCTATACTCTGCTAAACTCAACCACTGGCTTGAGAAGCTTTTGTTAGCTTGCTTGGCTGATGTTTCCAAGATGTCTGAAAACTTGAGCCAAGGCCAAGTTCCCTTTAACCCAGAAACGAAAGACTTTACATACAAATATACTGTAGCTTGAAATATTGATATGCATGTGTGTGTATGTGTGTACGCTCTGTGCGCGTGTGAACGCTGTGTGTATGCCCTAGCGCTTATAATTGATTTTTCTACAATCGTGTGTGTTTGTATTCTTTAAGAGATAAATGTAGGTTAAATATTGGCTTAAATCTAAGTTATACACCCATGGATTAAGTTACTGGTATTGGAACATTTAGATATAGGAACTACGTTTTTGTATACACCACAGAAGTTGGTATACAAGATAGCCTCTGACCAGCTTTTGCTGATGTTTTCATTCTCCCTGCTCCGTCTCCTTCATTAGGAGAGCGGCCATTTCCATTGCTATCTGATAACAGCATAATGACCTCGAAATACCAGCCTATTCAGTGCAATATGTATATCCCTTTCCTGCTGGGATAACAATTAATGCTCCCTGTTTGGTTCAATGTGGAAGGTGCACACGCGCGCACACAAACACACACACACACACACACACACACACACACACACAAACAAACAAACACAGATCTGGCATTTTGCCAGATTGTTTCAGCATAGTGAAAGTGCACATGAACTTGGGCTTATGTTTTATTTCCATGTTCTTTAAGGTTTGTTCAGATTTTACTATTATTATTGCTATGAGAGTTTGGGTTATTTAAAAATGACATCCCTGTCAGCATGTTCATGTGCTTCACTGATTTCTAAGTCGCTTATTTAAGACATAAAGAGTTTTGTGCGAGTATGGTCTTTGCCTGCTGCTCAATGGGCAAAGGGAGAGAACTCCTGACTGACCAAGGAGTGACTGACCAAGGAGTGGTGTGTGTCTGATGTCACTAGATGACAGTGATGTCATTGGTGATTCACACTATGTATCAACAAAATATTTCCCTGAGCATGTCTTCATTTTGACATGGTACTATTTACCTCACAAGTGAGAAACAATTTTCTTTCATCGTTTAAAAATCAACTTTTCCTATCCTTGTTAACCTATTGTCAACAGTTCCAAGGTCTTCATTCTAATTATACTACTATATTATCAGTTTCATTGTATTTGTGTGGTTACAACATGTTGTACTCAAATAACTTTGCTTTCATTATTCGTTTATCAATTCATGAACGGTTTGAGCAGTAGCTATTAATGAGTCAATGGTCACCATCATACAGGCTTTTGTTCATCGTGAATGAGTTGAGCCAGTTTTCTTTACTATGATTCAGCTATCTGTTGTAATTCTGATTCACGTGGTGATTCAGTGGAGGAGTTTTCACCTTTTCATTAGATAACTAAGCACTGCTGTCGGTGACTGACTCTAAGCCCCAGTGTGGTTGGGGCCGGAGTTGTTATTGGTGTGGACTGAGTAAACTCTATATCTAGGTCTCTGCCTTATGGCGTCTAGTTCAATACATTCTCTCGCTTGTACCGAGTCGACGATCTTGTCCAGTGCTTTCGCGCAAGTTTCCAGCATTGCTTCGGCGATATTGAATTCCGACGGCGACGGCGATTCCGTTATCTCCGAGGAAAGATTACAAGAAGTTGCTGGAGATATTTACCGTCTGAATTGTCTACGTTTACCTCGTTTACCCTGTTTACCTGGCACCCAGTCTCCTATGACACACTCTGACGGTTCCATACAGCCCAGCTTAGAATTAGCATTTTATTTGCCTAATTGGTCAAACAGTTGTGTGTGTGTGCCAGCTATTCATTGTGTGGGACTGAGCCAGCCTGACGATTTAAATGCCAACCAGCATAAAGGTGGTCCATATCGAGCGCCTGAGCAAGATGTGGCATACAGCTTGCACAGGGTGGGTCCCAGAGAGAGCTTCACGACCGAGCCGATGAGAAGCTTCACTGGACCATTCGAGGATCCGCATGACTGGTCACGAGTTTCCAGCTGGCCGAGCCAGGACTATCGTCCGGAGCGTTGTGTCATCCACGGGGGAGGGGAGAATCCCCCAAATTCGAGATTAATCGGGAGGACCATTGTTCCGTCCCAGCCGGTCATGGCTGATCGAGTCGAGGTCTGTCGCCACGTCCACACCACCGACGAGAGGGAGTTCCTCAGGAGACAAAGAGACCTGGCATTGGAGAGACATCGGAGGTACTTCGGTACGGTGGTCGACAGCGACGTGTCCTCTTCATCCTCCTCCTCTGTAGGTGAAATGGTGTCCGAGCATCTGAGCCACCTCTGCTCCGAGCGGAGTCTGGTGCGCTTCTACAAGGAGCTGCACTCGCAGTACGTGTTCGAGCTGTACCTCTGGCTCTACATGCGGGTCTGCGTGTACAGGAAGATGGGGAGGGTCCAGAGGAAGCTGGAGTCCATCGCCAGGATCCTGGGACGTCCCACGGACGCCGTCCTCATCGCCACCGTCACCAGCTTCGTCCAGAAGGTGGTCGTCTCTCAAAAGCAGACGGTCGACGCAGCCGCCGCCCTGCTGAGCCACGCTGAGGGAAGGGAGGTCACTCCGCTGATGGCTTCGCGCCTGAGAGACCTCGCCGTGATCACCAACGTGCAGTTGGACAGCAAGAGACTGCTGAGGAAGTTCTGCCGCGAAGTCGCCGTTCTGGCAAGGAAGATGCTACTGGATTATCAGAACCGACTGTTGGCGAAGATATCGAGGTAGTCTGCTGCCCAGTAGGAAGTCTGTGGGATTTTGTTGTGCCGTTTCCTGGGATAACCTACCTGAATTGATAGCTCGTATTTTATGCCTTGCAACATACCTCCATAGTTTGAGTAAATTTCAAACATTGAAATGCTCTTTTTATAATGGATCTTTGGTGTGGTTTGAAAATATTCCTGCCATGTTTGCATTCAATTCGTTTTCAGCACGTGATATTTTACGATTTATTAAGTAATGTTTCATGATGTACAATATTTATTCATGTATTTTTTCTTTCACTCCAGTCCTGGGACTCGCCGAAGAACTGCTCGTAACGGCGCCCGCCAATCAGATTCCCCCGAGCGACGCGCCTTCCAGCCCCCTGTACTGACAGGGAGACAACTCCATCCAGCAGCAGTGCTACCTGGCCAGTCTCCACAACACCCCGTCGTCATCGACGTCGATCAGGTACGCAAGACATCATTATCGCAGTCGTAGATGCCGTATAAATAATTGTCATCTTAGTTAATCAATTAGTATTTTTAATATCGATAGAAAAGGCTATATTTTTTATTCCTTCTCCATATTAAATATAAAATTATTATTTAGTAATTTTTCCGAGCCACTTTTCTCTAGGTTACCATAATTCAATGATAGGCATAAGTTAAAAAAGCTACAAGAAAAGAAAAGATGATACAAAATTCGAAATGCAAAATTTGCATATATTTTTAATTTATGACAGGATGTTTCACACTGATGTACGACGAGGCCCAATGACAATTCAGCCGGAATAATGGAGATTGTTCCTCTCTATTCTCTGCTCCATTAGGCTTCAATCAAGACATGAATAATTAATCGGCTGTCTCATTTCTCTCTGCATAATTAAAGGTCCGCTACCACAGGTGTTCAGTACATGTTGTTCTGAGTTTTAGTTCTTCATTGCTTACTCTTCCTCTTCAGGTTCAAGTTTCCGCCCCCGTAACCATGACGCCCTATGCCATCCCGGTGTGCACTGGCCCGCATCACATCCCGGTGTGCAGCGCGGCGCACATGCAGATGTGCAACACACAGCCCACGTGGTCCATTCCGGCGTGCACCGTACAACTGCCGGCGTGCAGCATCCAGCACATTCCGGCGTGTAGCCTGCAGCAGATGCCTGTGGGCCACTCCATACCACCCCTGCTGCACCACGCCCACCACCCTGTGGGGGCGCCACACCCGCTGTCCCACCATCCTGGCCTGGCGCCCGGCCACCATCAGTTCCAGCACGTGCCCCAACCCCACCTTAGGGTAAGTCACGTGTTCCTTAGGGTAAGTCGCTTGTCTGTGGTCCCATGTCTATTGAGCGTGTTCATTTCACCACTCGACCAACTGCTCGATGCCAATAGCCAACAGAATAACTTGTATACCTTTCCCGACCTCTCTGGGCCAAGCGCGAGGTGTTCTATTGGCTGGAGTTTGTCGAGTAATGAAACAAACACGCTCATAGTGTCTGTCAAGTGTCTTGACACTTGTGTTGCTTTAATAATTAGAGTATATCTGTTATACTTCATTTCCTTGTCCATCCTCTTTGATATAAATTTTAGTTCTTATTATTTGCCACTTTAATGAATTGAATATAGGTACACATTTTAATTAAAATTATGGATTTATTATTTCAACATCATACAATCGTATCCGAGTGTTCGCCTATGCGTGAAATATTCGCGATTGCGACACAAAGCACTAATTCATTCATTCATTATTTTCTATTTTCTATTTTTAATTTTCTTTTTTTAAATATTCATGTAAATATATCTATATATGTTTTTTTGTGACCTTTGCAGGAAGATGAAGTTCCGATAATCACAGAACACCGGCCACACTACCCGCTACCGCCTAGTATTCACCATGGGGCCGCCCTCAACACCTCACCCCCAATCTTACTACAGGAGCCGGCTGTGCACCCGTCGCCACACGATTTATACATGGTAGGTTACCTGTCTGGGCTAATACATCGTAGCACTTTAACCCTCTCCCTGCTGCAGGCAACCAGAGATGTCCTAAAGGGCTGTGTTTATGCATACTCCAGCAGGGAGAGGGTTAAAAGCATACAATCACATATGGTAGACGGATATAATGGGAAAACAAATTTCTATCCAAGATAAATTACATTTGATTTGTCCACCCAAAAGCTGTTCTTTACTGATGTACTTTAAAAAAGTCATATTTTATATGAATAAGAGGAACTTAGCTCTAATTATCATGTCTTTTGAATATATAACTGCTGGATCAAATTCCTCCCAATGTGGATCGATAAAAGGGAAATATAAATTTGATGAAAGGTATCACAAATGAATGTTGTTTGCTTTCATTATTAAAATATTGTGCTACACATTCATTGAAATCTGTAAATGTATGCCTTTGATATCAATTTATCCTTAAAAGGACTTGGACACTATGTACTATGTTAGTAGTGATTTTTCCTTATACCAGTTATTATTTGTGCTCATGTGTAATTGTAGTTATATTCGTAAAAATCTGAGCTTTCCTTTTACCAAGAAGGTTAAATAACATTATACTAAAAAAACTAGTTCTATGTATGGTGAAGAGAATCTATCACAGATTTTGAAGCTTCAGGATTGATCTCATAAATCCTGAGATAGGTCATCATCGCCTATGGGTGAAATATTCCCGCTGCGACGTAAAGCACTAATTCATTCATTCATTCATTCATGCTCAAGCTCAAATTTTACATGGGTATTAATGAACAGAACCACAACTTGAGCATTAGTTTATACTCGAAAATGTTTCGTAACCTGTGATCCCTGGATCCCAGCTGTTTAAGCTGGAAACACAATTTCCCAGTCGCGTCCCTGCATGTAGGCCCCCAACACAGAATTAAAAATCTGTACGGATACATTCCCAGATTTTTCTCCTGAACATTAAAACACGATGCTTTGTTGACAGGGTCCATATCAGCGGTACTACGCGAGGCGCGCTGCGGGGCGCAGTCGGTTACGAGGGTCCCTCCCTCCGCCTCCCCCTCCTTACCCAGGATTCCTTCTACACTTCCTGTGAGTATACCCAAAGAGTGGCATGTGAACAGAGTTCATGCAGCACAACTATTTTTCTTTCCTATCGTCTTCACATCTTGCCACGATTGAATTGAATCTAAATTGATATATGAAATACTGTAAAATGTTATTGCTGCTGTTGAGCAAGGGGAGATAATATGATATATATTTTTTTATACATTGAATCTAATGTTTACAGCATTTATATCAAATTCTGTAAAATGTAAATTTGTATTATGATTGAATCTAATTTTTTACAGCATTTATATAAAATGCTATAAAATGTTACGTGCAACTTCTGAGTAAAGGGAGATAACAACTTTGGCCTTTTTTGATTTGGAAGGCTAAACATTTGTACTTGTTTTGGGAATCAAGGTGTCTCTAATTCTTTATGCAGTAGTAAATGTTTAATAAAATATTTTTATTTTTAAATAATATTTCTATATTCCTCCCATTTCAGAGCAATGTTAGGCAACCCGCCAATGCCTCCCTATGGCAGGGACCCTCCCGACGAGGCCACGGAAGAAAACTACGAGGTAGGTGTACGTGTATATTTTGGTTTTCTTCTTTAATCCCCGATTTGTACCATTTTCATGTTAAGTTCCAACACATTTTTTTTTTTTTTAATGAATTAAAATTCCAATGATCATTTCTGGGTTTTTTCTCTCCATATTTTCTTTTTTCAAATCACAAATATTATGTTCCTTTTCAAAAGGTGACGGGTCTGAATTAATTTGTAACCTGTTTATTTATCTTTGTTTTTCTTTTTTTTTTTCGCAGGCTCTTTTGAGTTTAGCAGAGCGTCTTGGCGAGGCGAAGCCACGTGGACTGTCGAAGGCGGACATAAAGCAGCTGCCGACATATTACTTCAACTCGGAAACCCCCAGAACAGATCTGGACCAAACTTCCTGTGTGGTGTGCATGTGCGACTTCGAGAGTCGGCAGTTACTGAGGGTGCTACCGTGCGGACACGAGTTCCACACGAAGTGCGTCGACAAGTGGCTCAAGGTGAGTTGTCTCCCTTGCAATGTTACTACTGATGTTGTATTCTCTTTTTTTTTTGTAATTTTTATTTTATTTATTTATTTATTCATTATATATGCTACATGAAATTTACTTTAATCGGTTATTGTTTTATTTATTTTTATGTTATCACCAAAATCCACATCATAGCACTATGTTACACGGTATATATTATTTATTTATATACTTTTTTTTTTTTTTAGTTTCTTATTCCTATTTTATTTTATTTATTTATTTAGAATATTTATTTTGTTTTTAATTTTAATTTTAATTAATTAAAAAAAAATATTCTCACTTCACTGGGTATTTTTTTAATTATTTTTAGAATGTATTTATTTATTATGTAGTTTCCTTTCAATGTATGTACTTATTATTTATTAATATTTTACTTTACTTACTTTCAATTACCCCTCTTAATTGTTGGTGCTTAGAATGAAAAATCTATTGGTGAAATATTCCTACTGCAGCGTAAAATCAATCAAACACGTGTTGTTTTTACAATTACATCAATCTATCTTATTTTTTCCAATTTACTTATTGCTTCTATTTCTATTTTTACAGACCAATCGTACGTGCCCCATCTGCAGAGCTGATGCTACCGATTTGTCTGGGAATCACTCCGATTAAGTAAAACGGAACTCACTTTGGTGCAGAAAGGGGGAAAAAACTTTGGCAATGTGCCGTGGACTAATTCGTGCAACCTTCAGCATAAAGAAGAATGACGTGTGAATTTGTACATAGCCACACTCCGTATATCTCCTGTGTAGTGTGGCCGTCTGTGACCTCTGACCTCATCGTATCACGCCGGCTGTACATAGCTTCTGCTTGGTCGTAGATAGCCGCCAGTCATGGAAGAGCTCAGCATGGAAACTCCTCCCACAAGAAACTTGATTGACAGCTTTGTCAATTTTGGTGTATGTTTCAGCATGGAAAAGGAAACGAAAAACAATCAATGTCAGTTGGGATGGTTTTTTTAACAGTGGGACGTGAAACGGGTGCCAAGAATATTTTGCATTTAACCACCCTTGACTGACAGCTATGAAGGTTGGACAGCAGGAATAAACATAATTGGCAAGCGCATGATATGCAAGCACCTGCCAAACAAACATGTCCTTTTTTTTTGTCTGTCAAATGTGTTGTGTGACAGAAACGATAACATGCCTCGTCGAATGAAATTTGCGATTTTTTTTTGGTACGATTTTTGCTTATGGACAGTTTATACAACTGCAAACAAGCATACAAGTGAAATTTTGACTTCCTGTGTTGAGGCGACGACTTTGGGTTTGGACGTCGGACATTTGTGTCCAATGATATATTGAAATGGACAACAAGGATGACGATTGGATGAATTTATATGTCGTGAAATTATCACCTCCCCTCCCACTCCCCTTGTCGCATGTGTAGGTGCTGAGTGCGAGTTGATGTCGCTCAAACATTTTTGTTTTCCCCCATGTACTGTGTAATTTGGCCAGTTATTATCAATGTATGCAAGAAAAATAATAATTATATAAACACATCTCCACCCCCGAACATCAGATCCGACCCACCCACTCACCCACTCACCCACCCACTCATAGTATTGTCTTACATGGTAGTATTTCAACATCCATTTATTCTCCCGCTCAAAAGGAATATTATATTCATCCCCAGTCGAAAACTTTCATAATATATGTCACTCCTGTCAGTTTGGTGACTTTCTCATATATCAATCATAATTTTAATGTGGTATGAAACTACGCAATAATTGTCCCAAATGAGAGGTGTTATTAAAATAATCATGTTGCTTTTACGTAAAAGGAAGAAGGAAAATGCATCATTTTCTAACTACCGGGTATAGTAAATTAAAATTCTATCGTTTGTTAATTTGATAGCATTTCACTTTTCCAGGCCAATTTTAATTTTATTCTGCACATTAGTTACACACGTACATATATTTTCCTGCTATCGTACACATCAGTGGGGACCAGTGTTATAAATTCTTGACATCCAATCTTTTTACAGAATGGATATTTTGTCATTTCATCATTAGGTAATTCCAAAACTCTATAACTGTCTGGACAATTTTTCAAATGCTGGTGAAATATACATTTCCAAAATGGTTGTGGATAGTCTTAACTCACTATTTCAATATTCACAGATAATATCCAAGAACATCTGATAATGGAATTAATTATGTACATGGCATATGTTCTTGCATTTTTTTCTGGGAACATTTGAACAATGGGGTTTTTTTAAAACCATATTTGCCTTATAAGCCCTGTCGAATTAAAAAGTATTGTAAAAAATATATATATTATATATATATCGTCTTTATAAAATTTCTTGATTTTATACATTTGAAAAACTGTTTATTTCTAGAATAATACTTTTTGCATAATTTTACTGCATGTGCACTTATTACTGAGTGAGACGCCTGCTATGACATCTGGAACATAATAAAATACATGATTTCTTATTCCTGATCTGTTCATGATGAACTAAATATTTGGAATTGTTGTAATATTTAGGTATTGTCCATAATCCCTAATCTAAATCCTATTAGTTTCCGAAAAAAAGTATGTCCACTACGATTAGTAAAGTTTGCATCAAGATATATGACGTAAAACTAGTTAATATACAATGGTATAATTCACGAATTTTTCTCATTTAATATTGCAATACACTATTATGGTTAGTAAATGTATTTATTGAGATATTTTTAAACAGTAGAAACTGGGTTACGGTTGGTATTCTAGTATACTAATGTTGGTTTTTTTTAAAAAGATATTACTACTTTCATGTTGTTATGCAAGTCATTAGCATCCTACATCCATTTCTTTGATTTTTTTTCCTCCACTTCTCTGCACATTGGACATGTTTTGCAGTGCGTTGCAAGAGACTTGATGTTGTTTGTGTCGGATCATCACCAATGTTCTGCTCTGAAAACGGAACGTTAGTGCATTATGAACGACAACCAGTTTGCAAAACTGATAATTATTATTATTATTTTTTTGTTTTGTTGCAAAACTGGATTTGGCAGAGTTTGCTATGGAGGATGTCTGAAATAGCACACAAGAAAAATGCACTTTTTTTCCTTTCTGTCCTATCGTTTCTGTACTATAAACTATTCAGATGTCTCTTTATCAGGGTAAAACTCTTTCTTAATTTTGTTGTTGTTGTTGACAAAGACACCTCCATACTTATCTCTGCATCTTATCTACCTCTGCTTGCTTCAATCGTATACAAAATGCCTTTTTCTTGAATATAAAATTCCAAATGTTGTGCGCTTTGTGATTGTCTCAAATTATGAAATTATTCTTTGTAAGGAAATTGGAACATTGTTTTGGGTATATATATATAAATAAATAAATATATATATATATAAATATAAATATATATATATATAAATAT